>CANXYC010028734.1:0-13458 GCA_948193065.1 Aleurites moluccanus
CAAGCTAATACAGATCATTAAATGAACCTTTTACAAGCCATTGCCAACTATAAAATTTATGTTTATTGTTTATGTGCATGGTTTGTGGGAGTAGCTCAGTGTTGGCCACAGTTAATTAACATCTTAATTATGGGAAGGAGATCGCGATTGCGTATCGTTGAAAGCTCAACTAACAATCAACATGTACATGGTAATGACGAAATAGAACTTGTACATAATAATGATGCGACTGAATCTAAATTAGAAACTGAGTTGGTGGGACAAGAAACAACAGTAGAAGGTTGGTATCAATCCTAATATATGGTACCTCAAGAGTTTGTTAATGCATGTTTTTTAAAATGTCTTATAACCATTTTTTGTTTACTCCTTTTAGCACAAAGTCCTCATACTAAAAAGCGTGGATCAACAATATTGAAAAAGATTTGGGACTTGCCTAGAGGACAAAAAATAGAAGTGACCTTCAACTCAAGGGATCAGCCTGTAGGGGAAGAAGCTCAGAGTCTTGCTTCATTTTTAGGTGTGTTGGCTAGAGACCCTGTATACACACCTGTCCATTATACGAACTGGAGACAATTTCCGAAGCAAACTAAAGAGAAAATTTTGGATGGTATAAAGGTAAATAAATTAATTGATTGCTATTTTAAATTTTAAATTATTCTTTTTTACTTTCCAAATTTATATTATACTCTAATGTTTATTCCTTTTATATCCATTTTGTAGACTCGATTTCTGATTCCTATAAGAGGTCAGAATTATATACTCAGGTCATTTGGAAAAAAGTTGAGAGATTATCGGTATGAACTAAAGGCACATTATTGTGAGAAGTATAAAACCAAGGAAAGGGTACTGCGTGCAAAACCAGATGGTATTTCGGAAGACCAATGGATTATATTGGTTAATTATTGGTATGACGAGGGAGTGAAGGTAAGTGTCAGTTGCTATAATTAAGTTGCTATAATTAAGTTGTTATAATTAAGTATTTATATTGATGTATTTACCATCATTTCTTTTTTGTAATAGCGAGTTTCACGAAAAAATAGCATTCGTCGAGCAAAACAAAAATTGATGCATACCCAAGGTTCTAAAAGCATTGCCAAAATGATGCATGAAGAGGTAATTTATTTATCATATAATTTTATTATAGCGTTTTTGGTCTTTTTTTTTTTTTTTTTTTATCTATCTGACTTATGGTACTAAATCAATGCAGACAAAAGAAGGTGTTGAGCCATCACGGGCTATGATTTTTATAAAATGTCACAAACGACGTGATGACAAGCCTGTTGATGCTGAGACTACAGAAATAATGGTAAGTTCCCTATTTAGATTTCTAAATTTTTAATTAAATTCAATGACAATTGTGCTTTAAATGCTTAGATGTAAGCAACATTGCTCAATTGTGCTTGTATATGTATTAGGAGAAGATGAGTGACAAATTAGCTGAACTACCAGATTCAATGGAGTAATCCCAAGGTAGCGTTGCATGGGAGGGGGATATATATTCTCAAGTGATAGGCAAAGAAAAAAAAAGGGTAAATACGGGGTATGGGAATGGGTCCAACACCTTCTAGCTTGTGGGGAGTATCATCTTCTTGTCGCATGGATGAATCTAGCCAACGCCAACAATGGGAGGAGAAAGCTCGAGAACAAGAACAGCGAATTGAGATTCAAGAGAAAAAAATTGCATCTTAGCAACAACAAATTCAAGAAATGCAGGAACAATTTTTACAAATGCAACAAATGGTTCGACAGTGTATGATGAATAACTTGGGCAATGTTTCTCCTTTTGAGGTAATTATTGCAACACTTTTTTTTTTTCTGTTGTATATGTTGGTCTTGGTAATGTATGGGGTTACAATAAAAAAATAATAACTTAACTTGAAATGTTGTATGTTTTATTTGGTTCCTTCTAAGCTACCACAGGTTTTAGTGCCCATCGAGCCAATATTCCATCACGACCTTCAAATGATGTAGTTCTAGCTCAACCCCTATCTCAAGGTATACATTACATTTGAAAAGGCATATGTTTTAAATATTATAATAAATATATGGGTATATTTGAGAAATATGCGATTCATGACTGATTGAGTCATTAATGATCTGAGAAATGTTTGAGAAGTATGATTAATTTTTTTTTCCTTATTTTATTCATATTGATTATTCCTTATCTATAATATTCACAGACCAAAGGCAACCTCAATGATTCTTCCATCAGCCTTCAGGTTTTTTTTAATGTCACATATTTATCATTATCTGTGCTAATAAATATTTTTTAGATGTTAATTTCAAACCTCAAGATGGAAATATTATGAGCTTTAAGTATTATTGATGGAGTGCCTAGTCTATGCCCAAGTAATTTGGCCCTTGTATGTGCATCAAAGAAGTCTAATGGACCCACTATCATGGCAACCCAAGTCATGACAACCCAAGTCTCAAGATTTGGTGACCATCAAATACAAACATTTGGACTTAGTCTAATTATGCAAGGAGAAGAAGCCCAACACCTCTCTCTTATGTGTTGAGTTTAGCCCAAGTAGAAGAAAAGAAGATGAACTTTCTGATTTTTGAGGCACAAAGAAGAGCAAAATCACATGGTTTCCTTCTTACCCGTTTTATCCAAACAAGTGGAAAGTATGCATTGTTTGTGTCAAAACGGGAAGAATCTCTTTTTGTGACTGATAGAGCCTTTTTGTCTTTGGCTTTTTGGATTATAATAGCCTCTATATAGGCATGGCTAGATG
This sequence comes from Aleurites moluccanus, assembly GCA_948193065.1. Lineage (NCBI taxonomy): Eukaryota > Viridiplantae > Streptophyta > Magnoliopsida > Malpighiales > Euphorbiaceae > Aleurites > Aleurites moluccanus. The sequence continues at coordinate 2,739 of CANXYC010028734.1, forward strand.
AAGAATGAATTCAGACCTTGAATGATAACAAAAGTTGTTATTTCCATTTCCTTTAATTGTTTTTCTTTTATTGCTATTTCAATGTTAAGTTCATTTTTTTCAATTCCAGCATTTTCTATTATTGTTCTTTACTATTTAGTCTTTTAATTACCTTGAATGTATTTAAAGTCCATTGCTCTTACCTTTAAGCCTCTTTGCACGCTTTTGACCTCATTTCCCTCATTTAGCTCACATAAACCCTAGCCATCATTGAAGCACCTATCTCAGCCCAACTTTCCCAACAACTTCAAAACTCATTCCACCACCTCTTTACACCTTAAAACATCCTCAAATATTCTCCTATCAAGTTTCACAAGCATTGGAGTTTGTCTCCTAGCATTCCTTCATACACTGAACTCTAACCCATTTCTCTAACCTAGCTACTGCCCAAATTTGACCTACCCTCAAAACTAACATATAATTCCTAAAATCGTCACCAAACCACTTATAATAGTATCATTTGAGGCCCCCTAAAGTTTCATAGTGTTTGGAGATCATTTGCCATTTGTAGTGGACAGGCTGAACCCAAGACCCTAAGTAGACAGATTTGGGGTTCTTGCTTGAGAACTTGGCTTGGCTAGTTGTCCCTTGACCTTGAGAGGATTCTTGGGTTGGAAATCACCTCCATTAGGGCTGGGATACATCACCCCATGAAATCAAGACCAAGCATCTTCATCTTCTTCACATGAACCCTAGACTCTGTTAAAACAACTCCAAGTTTCTGCCCAAAAACTAACCTATTCCAAAAACTCATTCCAACACCTCCTTATACCTCAAAACACTCTCAAAAGACCCTCCACCAACTTTTATCAATGTTGGAATACCTTAGCTATGCCTTCTTTGCAAACAGCCCCTAAATGCCCTAAACCGAGAAAAGCTACTACCTGAAATTGACCATCTCTAAAACCAACCCAAATCCCTCAAGACCATCATCAAACCTCTTCTTATGGTCCTCAAAAAAGGCTCCTAAAGTTTCATTCCATTTGGATTTCGTTTGCTACTTTAAGTAGAAAGACCAAATCTAAAACCTTAAGCAAACAGATTTGGGGTTTTCTTTGAAGACTTGAACTTAGCTCTTTTTCCTTAGCATTGGAGGACGTCTTAGGAGCTGGAGATCACTTACCTAGGGGGGCTGATATCCATCATTTGGTATAAGAGCTTCAAGGTTGAAGAATTGGGCTCTTGGAAAAGTAAGTTTTTATCTTCTAGTTCTTGTGTTCTTCAAGTTTCGGTTTTGGCAAAACTTGTGGGAGGGGGGATATTAGCACTTGTTACTTGTGAAAATGTCTAATGAGGGGGGATGGATCCTCTACCCCATCCGAACCTATGGCTCCTTAGGAGGTAGCCAACCTCAATGTTAAGAAAGAGCTTAGGGAACTTAAGGAACAAATGGGGGAAATTATTAGCATGCTCAAACTAAACCTTGAGAGCATAAAACTCATGCAAACAGCCCTTCCACCTCAAACCCCTAACCAAATCCTTACCACCCCATATACACCCATCCCATGGCCATATATATACCCCAAACACATACACCATCAGCCCCAGTATACCTCCCTTACACCCACACACCTCATAAATCGTAGCCACCAAGACATCCATACCACCATATTCCCCAAATTTTCTAAGGCACAACGTGACCTCCGTATATTACCCCCCTTCCCCCCACCACCTCCACCCACTCTAAACCAAACATATACTCCACTAATACATAGACACCAAACCCCAACAGCCCCTAACCCACCAAGACCACCACCCCAACAAATTCCCCCTCATAGGCCAAGAGCACCCAACCCCCATGATTTTGAATTTGAGCAGCCTCTTTTCTATGACTTGAGTGATGATGAAGGGAAGGATAGGCATGCGAATAAGAAGGATGATGATGATAGAGGCCTCAAGATTGAAATGCTTGAATTTGATGGAAGCTTAAACCCTAATGAATTCCTAGATTGGTTACACGCCATTGAGAGGGTTTTTGAGTATAAGGAGTATGGGGAGGAGAAGAAGTGTAGGATGGCCATCCTTAAGTTCAAAGACTATGCATCTTTATAATGGGAAAACTTAAAGAAACAAAAGGAGACTTTGGGCAAAGAGAGGGTCCAAACTTAGACCAAGCTTAAAAAGCTCACCATGAAGAGATTTGTGCCTAAGGAATATAAGCAAGATTTGTACCAAAAGCTTCACTCTTTGAAACAAGAAAAATTGAATGTACAAGAATATATTAGGGAGTTTGAAATGTTGATGATTTGGTGTGAAGATAATGAGCCTAAAGAACACACCATAACACGATTCATTAGAGGATTACATAGGGACATTGCAAATGTGGTTGAGTTGCAAGCTTATGACACTCTCCAAGATGTATTTAAGTTGGCCATCAAGGTTGAGAAACAAAGGGTAGCCAATAGAATATCAATATATAGACCTTTTGTGCTAACTCCCAAACTGATGCAAAAATGGGATTCATCAAATAAGGAGGGTTCTAATGTGATAAAAACCAAACCACCTAGCTCTCAAGATAAGGGAAATGCCAAGGATTTTGGGGTTAAAGCTACTGCCCCTATTCAGCCTCCATTTTCCAATACCACTAGGGCCTCCAATTCACAAGGTAGATGCTTCAAATGCCATGACATTGGCCATTTTCAAGCTAATTGCCCTAATATGGGGGTAATGACTATCCAAAAGCTTGAGGAAGTAGTTGATTTGTATCTAGTGGAGGATGAACCCAAAATGGATGGCAATGAAAATGAAGGTATTTTAGCTGAACCGAAAGAGGGTGAATTGTTGGTTTTGAGAAGGTCATTGTATTCCACACTTGGTTTAGTATGATGAACAAAGGGAGAATATATTTCATACCCGTTGCACTATTGGGGGAAAAGTGTGCTCCACAATCATTGATAGTGGAAGTGTTGCTATTGTAACTCCCACTACCCTTGTGGAGAAACTTGGGCTATCCATTTTATCCCATCCCCACCCATACAAGTTGCAATGGTTAAGCCAAGGGACTGGTTTACATGTGAGTAAGCAAGCCCTAGTTGCATTCTCCATTGGCCGAACTTACTAAGATGAGGTATTGTGTGACATAATCCCCATGGATGTTTGCCATTTGTTATTGGGACGACCATGGCAGTTTGATAGGTGTGCTAAGCATGATGGGAGGAAGAATACTTATACTTTCAAGATGCATGACAAAGTGATCACCTTAATCTCTTTAAGCCCTTCCCAAATTTACAAAAGTGTTGCCGCCGTAAAAGGCCAATGAGACTTTGTTTTGTGACCAATATTCCATCGCAACCTTCAAATGATGTGGTTCCAGCTTAACCCCTATCTCAAGGTATACATTACATTTTAAAAAACATATGTTTTAAATATTATAGTAAATATATGGATATATTTGAGAAATGTGTGATTCATGGCTGATTGAGTCATTGATGGTCTGGGAAATGTTTGAGAAGTATGATTAAAAAAAAATTCCTTATTTTATTCATATTGATTGTTCCTTATCTCTAACATTCACAGATCAAAAACAACCTTAATGACTCTTCCATCAGCCTTCAAGGTTTTTTTACTGTCACATATTTATCATTATTTGTGCTAATAAATATTTTTTAGATGTTAATTTCAAATCTCAATATGGAAATATTATGAGCTTTAAGTATTATATTTAAAATAATCAAAGTCAATAATATTTATAGATATTTATTTATTTTTCTACTTGTTCATAAATTATATATTGATTATATGATTTATTTTATATTCCAGGTGATTCAGTTTGACTATTTTACGAAAATTTAAAGATTTTTATTATTTTTATTAGTCACTGATTATGAGCATTGAAATTTATAATATTTAATGTTATTTAATGCTATGTTTAAACATTAACATTATTTAATGCTAATATGATGATTTTAGTGAATTTGGTGATGATTTTAGTGCATCTGATAATTTAAATTTTTTTATATATGTCAGCAATAAAAAATATGCCAAGAAAATATTTTTTCTTATTTATACATTTACGTTTTAGAGTGCTACCGAATTTAATAATAACCTATATATATCGTAAATTTGTCAGCATTTAGAACAGTCTCTAAATTCCAACCATTTCTTGGCATTTTGTTATTTTCCGGTACTTGATTAGTGCATTTGAAATTAGTTACTTACCACGGTGCTTTAGAAGTGCCCCTCAAATTAGTATCCTTCTCCGGCACTTCATAAGTGCCCCCTGTAATTAGTACCTTTCATCGGCACTTCAAAAATGCCCCTAAAATTGACACCCTTCCCCGGCGCTTTATAACCACCCCAAAAACTACTAATCTTCATCGGTGCTTACGTACCACCCCAAAAGCCTCTACATTTTACCGGTGCTTCAACAGCGTTGCTAAATCCCCTTTTTTCACCAACGCTTTGAAAAGACGGGAAAATGCTTTTATTGGTGCAATCACAAAGTATCAACCACAGCGCTTTCTTGATCCTACCCTAGCACTTTTCTGAAATGCCGGCATTGATTTCCGCAACACAGTCACCCAGGGCAGTTTGTAAAGTGTCGGGGTAGACATTATCAGTTCTTCAAAACGCCGGGAAAGGCAACTAAAAATGCCAGGAAAGTCTCTAACTATTGTAGTGTGATTTCTTCGGATCCTCCCCCACCACTTGTATTTTTTTCTAGCTTCTCTACTGGTTCTGCTCTTTGTTCTAGCACCTATGTCTATTTTTTCTTCTAAAATTGCCACTTCCCCTACCATTGAGGAATCGAGTGCCTGTTTTCTTTTCTTTGTTTCCTTTTCCTCATAGTGTTACGAACCTTCCCGAGTCCTTTAGATAGTGAATTTGACCCCATCTTCTTTAGGAATCATCATCATTAGACGTCAGATATTTGTAGAAGCACCTAGGTTAAATATCAAAGGTCGCCATAATAGTACGTTAGAAGCCAATGGTGTTAGCACAATCACAAAAATAGCCATTACCGTCACACAATCTATTGCCGAACCAACAGTGAAGGGGAGCTTGGTTGTTCCCAAGGTCAGGATTTCAGATCCATCTAAGGTGTGGATGGGATTATCTAAATCTTTTAGATCTTTAATTTTCAAACCCATCTTTTTGTATGCTTCAGCTATAATGAGATTCATGGAACTCCCATCGTCTACAAGGATCTTTTTCACTATAAAGTTAGCCATTATAGCTTGAATGACCAATGGGTGTGCATGTGGAGCTTTAAGCCGAGATCCATCCTCTATCATAGCCCATTTCCAGTCATCTCCCAAATATAAAAGTTCGGGTTGCTCCTTCTTCCTTCATTCAACCCTTTTCTTCTGATTTTTATCTTGTGAGCATACTGTAGGACCTTCCATTATGCAGTGAATGACCTTTATTGAGCCATCATTTACCACCTATTTCCCTTAATCCCTGTTGATTTGACCCTACTGCCTAGCATCTTGAGGCTTTGTAACACCCTCAAATTTTATTTATATAACCTTGAATATATATTGTTTAAGCATAAATAAAGTTGATTTAGACATTAGAACATCATACTTGTGTAATTTGACAAATCGCTAAAAATCGATCTGGTGGATAAGTAAACACGTCGACGTTTTGATTAACGAATAGGTTCGAATTTTTAATATCACCATTAGACTCATAAGCTGAAAAAATATAAGAAATATTATTTCATAATTGAAATGAGACAAAAAGATAAATAGTTATAAGTTTCGAGTTCAAAATGCGAATATGCGACGTGTCGGGGGGGGAGGGGGAATCGAATTAGCTGAAAGTTAATTAATATAAATAGCCATCTAATTCTCCAAAAATTAGAAAATTCTCCTCCTTCCTCCATGGTTATAGAAAAGTCACCTCCTTCTCCAAAAATCCACCAAATTTATCTAAACTTCAAGCAAAATCGATAGAAAACTCGGTTACACTACCGATTAAGCTAGTTTCTATCGAAAATTTCAAGAAATTCAAGCTAGAAATTGAAGAACCATTCAACCTAAATTTCGTCCACAACTTGAATTCAGGTGAGGATGATGTTTTCTTCATTCTTTTGATTCATTTAAGCTACATAAGTGATTATAAACATGATTAGAATGATAGATTTCAAGATAAGATCAAAATTGGAGAAAACCTAAAACTAAGTTTATGTTTGAAATGGATTTTCTATATAGGATTCCATAATTCTAATTAATGTTTAAATGTGTTAGTGAGCATCCATTTAAGGCTAAATATGTGGTAAAATTGATTGTAGAATCGAAGAACACTGCTTTTGTCCGTTATAGACAAATCAGCGTTTATCGCATAAACGATCGATTTGTCAGTTCTGGTGAGTTATATATATATTATTATGCATGTTTAAACCTTTTTTTGATCAATTTGAATCCATTTAAATTCCTAAAACTTTTTGTCCAAAGTGTTTTAATTGAGTTTCCTTTGAATTTTCCTTGAATTCAAGCTTCGATTATGTTATTTATTGATGTATATAAACCCTATTTGATAATGCCTTTGTGTTTGTTGCCATTGGAGTTTGAATTGTGAACTTTGGATTTTAATCAATATGTCCCAAAACTATATTTATTTAGTCCTAAAGTAGTGCACACCAAGTATTCGACGAAATGACCTTTGTTAAATTCCTTAAGAATCCAATTGTTACCAAATTTGTTAAAATGGGTGACTTTCTTTGTTACCAGTGTAAATGTATCTTCTTGACATATTTTGAAATTATATCCTAAATGACTTTTGTGAAATTTTGCCTATACTATAATGTTCCTTTGTTAAGGATTATGATCCTATATGTGTTTACTTGCCTAAACAGCTCAAATGAGCTAAAGTTACAAAAATTGAACCTTATTGATTTTCTTGCCTATTTAGTATTTTATTTGCTATTTTTAACCTATTCTAATATTTGTATGATAGAGCTACCTTACTGATGGGGTGGTGGTTAAATACCATCAGTATTGTGCACAATGAAATTCCAGTGGTACCCTAGCTAGGAAGGGTTATGGTCCTGGCTATAGGCTCTGATACACCTTATGCTATTTATATGTTATATTGATAATGATATGCGTTTCATGATCCAGTATATGTTATATATACATGGTTATTATTTCTTCCAGTACCTATACATCTATATTTGATGTCTATAAACTATTTCCCTTGATTTGGTCCTTTAATATGCTATCCATGAGTCAATTGTTAATACTATTCATTTGTTGTTTCCTATCTAGTTTAATGCATGATAAAATATATATTGACTCCCTGAGTATGAAAATACTCACCCTTTTAGTGGTTTTATCTTTTCAGGTTAGGAATAGAGCTGGTCTAAGATTTCTTCATCAGTGTATCCAGGTTTGTTATAATAATGTAAATATTGAACTTGTATATTTTCCTTGTATATATTTTAGATGCTCCATGGATATGTAAATTATTGGGATGATTATACTTAGTATGGTTTATAATATTATTAGTTACTGATATTTAATATATATGAGATGTGTTGAGATCAGATATGATCACAGATGATAACAGATAGACTGATTATATGGATATAGATATGTTATAGCAGGTGATGTTTACAGGTTATAGAAAAGTTCTACGAGTGTCGGTAGTCTTATGCTATTCCTACATCCTAGGACCGTCATGTTCCAAAATTGGGATGTGACAGAGTTGATATCAGAGCATAGATATACTGATTGTATATACACATGTGTCAATAAGGCATAGGTGAACCATGGAGTATAGGAAATCCAATCTCGTCATTTGTTGTATTTGTTAAAGATGAGTTTATTCCACGATAACTATATGTGTTAAATGATTCTGTTTGTCTATTGTAGTGATTAAGATGTCTACAGGAGAATGTGAACGGTCTATTGAACTTGCTCCTAGGAGATCAGAAGAGCCCAGTAAAGAGGCAGAAGTGGCCTCAAATGATTCATTGATCAAAGAGGAACCAGAAGAACCTCCTAAGTTCAGGATAAGGACAAAGGAAACCAGGGAAACTGAAGATTCCTGGAGATTGGAAGTGATGCAAGGAATATTAGAATTGAGAAGAGAACTACAGGAATTGAGAAGGGATAGATAGGTAGTGCCACCACCTACACTACCAGCCATTCCACCAGTTACTCCACCAGTACCTGTGCCACATGTTGTTGTACCAGTTGGGCCAGTGGTACAAGAGGGTGGTAGAGTGATTGATGAGGGTGGAATCAGCATGCTTAACTTTTTGAAGCTGAATATGCCAGAATATAAAGAAGGAAGAGGTGAGGAAGTTATTAATTTTCTAGAGGAAATAGAAAAGGTGGTAAGAAGACTTCCATGTTCAGATGTTAGAGCAGTGGAGCTTATTGGTTTATTAATGAAAGAAAAGGCCCGGACTTGGTTTTCTAGGCACATTGAGACACAATTATACAGTGATGCACCACCGACTTAGGCACAATTCAGGGCTGCATTGTTGGATGAATTTTTCACAGAGGGAGTTAAAAAAAGAAACATAATTTAGTTTGAATAGTTGGAACAAGGCAACTTGAGTGTAGAAGAGTATGCATATGAGTTCATCAGGCTGAGTAAATATGCCATCAAGATTGTACCTACTAAAGAAGACTTGATCAGTAAGTTTAGACAGGGATTGCATGCCTCCCTACATAATGCATTGTTATCTGCTGAGTTTATTCTTTATCCAAGATTGTTGATCAAGCATTCCAAATGGAAGAAAAATATAAAGAAGAAAGAATGAAAATAGAACATAAAAGGAAGATTGAAACTGAAAGACAATAGAAAAAGGTGAAGGGAATTCTCAGCAGAGACAAACAAAGACTACATCAATTAGAACTGACTAGAGACCATAGACAGGTAGTCAGAGGGGAGGTCAGGGTAGAGGTACCACTGGGTAGTCTGCATCCAGATTTTCACAACGGTCATCTAGACCACCAGTGCAAACAACTAATGTTCCCATATGTGATTTTTGTGGGAAGAGGCATAGGGGTGAATGCAGAAGACAAATAGGTGCATGCCTGAAATGTGGCCAGCATTATCACTATGTCAAGAATTGTCCAATGTGGGGAGAACAACAGACTACTACAGCAGCCTCACAACCTACTGTATAAATGAGTAGAAATGACCAAAGAGACACAGGGGGTAGAGGCAGAGGTAGAGAAACAGGACAGGGGCAGACTAATGGTCAGGCACCAGGTGGTAGAGGGCAAGGCCGGGTCTTTGCAATTAATGCTCACGAAGCTCAAAGATCAGGCAAGGCAGTAACAGGTAAGATTCCTGTGTCATATGAACTAGCTCAAATATTATTTGATTCTGATGCCACATATTCCTTTGTATCACCTAAATTTGCATCTAAATTGGGAATTGAAAAACAATTGATGTTATACCCTTAGAAATATTTACTCCCCTGGATGAGAGCATAGAGATAAAATATGAATCCCCGGGTTGTAAAGTAGATATAGAGGGCAAAATTTTACCAATTAATTTAGTAGAATTGCCTTTGCTAGAATTGGATATGATATTAGGAATGGATTAGTTAACCACTTATCATGCAGTAATTGACTGTTATAAAAAGAAGATTAAATTTCAATCAGAGGGGTATGATAAATTTGAGTATCAGGGTGATAAGAGTGATTTGGGAATTAAACTCATTTCTGCTATTGGGGAAAAGAGACTCCTACATAAGGGATATCCTGCATACTTGGCAAGTGTAATGGATACTCATAAAACTTTAAATGTAGTTGATCAGATTCCTATTGTCAATGAGTTTTCATACTTGTTTCCTGAAGATTTGCCATGCTTGCTACCTGAGAGGGAGATTGAGTCCGAGATTGAAGTCTATCCAGGTACAGACCTTATTTCAATCCCTCCTTACAGAATGGCTCCAACAGAATTAAAAGAGTTAAAGGTGCAGTTGCAAGACTTGTTGGATAAGGGGTTTATCAGACCCAGTAGTTCACCACAGGGTGCTCCTGTATTATTTGTTAAGAAGGATGGTTTATTGTGAATGTGTACTGATTACAGACAGTTGAATAAAGTGACCATCAAGAACAAATATCCATTGCCCCGGATTGATGATCTGTTTGATCAATTGCAAGGAGCCAGTTATTTTTCTAAGATTGACCTTAGATCGGGTTATCATTAATTAAGAATTAAAAATGAAGATGTGTCTAAAACTTCTTTCAGAACCTAATATGGTCACTACGAATTCCTTGTATTGCCATTTGGGTTAACCAATGCCCATGTTGCTTTTATGGACCTGATGAATAGGATGTTCAAGTCCTATTTGGATAAGTTTTTCATTGTATTCATAGATGACATTCTTATCTATTCCAGAAGCCAGGAAGACCATGAAAAGCATCTGAGAGTAGTGTTGCAAATATTGCTAGAGCATAAGATGTATGCTAAGCTATCGAAGTGTGAATTCTGGCTTACTGAGGTATGTTTCCTTGGTCATATTGTGGGAAAAGATGGCATTAAAGTAGATCCACAAAAGGTGGAAGATGTAGCTAATTGGCCACGACATACTAATGTAACAGAAGTGTGGAGTTTCTTAGGTATGGCCGGTTACTATAGGTGGTTTGTTAAAGATTTTTCAAGAATTGCAACTCCAATAACTAAATTGACCAGAAAGCTAGAAAGATTCTTGTGGACTGATGAATATGAAAAGAGCTTCCAAACTTTGAAATTATGTCTTACATCGACA
>CANXYC010028753.1:0-14414 GCA_948193065.1 Aleurites moluccanus
ATGACACACATTTATGTTCATTCACCAAAGTCTTTATCATAAATGTGTGTTTATCATCCAACTTAGATGCATGAATTCTCCACCCACAATTTTCCCCTAAGCATATTGCAGTCACCCTTTTCTGATCATTTTTTAATCTCATCAACATGAAACCACCTTTTATTGCATAATCACTAAGTGCTCCTCTAAAAGCATCAACATCCATAAACACCTGCCCTACTTCAAACACAATGTCTGACTGCCCATCCCACTTAAACGCATTGCTGCATTGGTTTTTGTATTTATTGATACCCCTTTTCCTCTTTCTAGTATTGGAATTAACATCTTCATCTTTATAATCTTCTATTACATTCTGAATAGCATCAGAAATTGCATCACTCAAACCATCATCATCATTTAAAATATCCTAAGGATCATCCTTCTCACTCTCATCAGTAGCATCACTCACCCCATCCTCATCATCACTGCTTTGGGTATCACTACTCACTTCACCCCTTTTTTCTAGCCATTCCTGATCATCACTATCAGAAAAGATATATTTATCATCACTAGCCCCAATATCAACATCAATCCTATTTTCCCTTCTCCTTCTTGTTTCTCTAGCTCCCCCCATATTTGTACCTTCAATAGTTCTGCCACTACCCCTACCCCTCAAACTAGTTCTGCCACTGCCTCCCCTCATTCCAACTCTGATATTGGCCCCACTTTTACCACCTCTAGTTCTGACCCTACCCCTGCCCCTGCCTTTGCCCCTTGCCATTTCCCCCCTAATAGCTTCATTTTCCCAACTAAAATTAGTTTCAGTCTGAGGGGTGGTTTGATAATCAGTTTGTAGGTTAGGTACAGTTTGAGGGGTGGGTTCATAATCACTTTGCAGGTTAGGTACATTTTGTGGGTTTGGTTCATCTTCATATTGTGGGTTAGGTTCATTTTGTGGTGTTGGTTCATCTTCATTTTCTGGGTTAGGTTCATTTTGTACTGTTGGTGCAGTTTTATATTGTGGGGTAGGTCTTATTGCAGGTTGTTGTGTAGGTTCATTTTGTGGTTTTAGGGTAGGTTCATCAACAGTTTCTGGTTGAAGTTTTTGTTCTTCAGACCGTTGCTTTGCTTCTGGTTGGTGCTTTTATTCTTCTTGGTCTGGTTGAAGTTGTTATTCTTCAGACCATTGCTCTGCTTCTGGTTGGTTCTCTTCTTCTTCTTGGTCTGGTTGAAGTTGTTGTTCTTCAGACTATTACTCTGCTTCTGGTTGGTGCTCTTCTTCTTCTTGGACTGGTTGAAGATGTTGTTCTTCAAACCATTGCTCTGCTTCTTGTTGGTACTCTTCTTCTTCTTGGTCTGGTTGAAGATGTTGTTCTTCATACCGTTACTCTGCTTCAGGTTGTTGATGTTCTTCTTCTTATTCTGGTTGAAGTTGTTGTTCTTCAGACCATTGCTCTGCTTCAGGTTGTTGCTCTTCTTCTTCTTGGACAGGTTGTTAGTCATCATTAGATTCATCTAACTCCACTATCACAGGAGGTTCATCAGCTGGAAGTTGAAATTCCACTCCAGGTCCAGCACTGTCAAGTGGTTCTATAATCTCATCTACGTAAATTGGGATTTCAGGTCTTTCTCTGTATAGTCTAAACATTTCAAGTACATCATCATCAGTCTTTAGTATCATCCCATTTCCACAAGTATATTATATTGTCCTGGCTTGTAAACCTAAAAAAACCCTATAGCAATCCCTAACTAGTTGAATCCTAAAGTATGTATCTAGTTTAACATTGTCAATAAACACTTCATAGTCAGTATAATTTAGAATCAATGTGTATGATTCTGTATATGCCATTTGCAATATCAAAACAACAATGACAGACATCATATTTAGAAAATAACAACAATTATATGCATGAGGTTAAAAAAAAATGCAGTATCTTAGTGGTAGACATAAACTTACAAAACACAACAAAAAACTATTAATTTACAATCCCAACATCTTGACAACCAACCAACATCTGACCAAACTCATTGCATTACAAAAACCCTAACCTAACCCTCAAATATAACCAAACCCTAATATGTATACTTTAAACAAAATAGTACTCAATCCCAATATATCCAGTACATAACACCATAGAGCATGACAAAAAAAAAAAAATTTTTTAACCCATTTTTCTAAACCCAACAATACCCATTTGCTCGATATACTCGCAAATGTCGCTCCTAAACTCAACATATACAAAATCTTCAAACAGAAATAAATTCAGCAGCCCCAAACCATTAACTATTTAAAAAATCGTTCACAATCACTTACCTCAATAATTTATGTCTCTAAAAATATAGTCCAAGACAGATTACTTTGCTTGAATTTTCTCCTTCAATGCGTTAAGAAAAATTCAAAATAACTTTCTGAAGTTTCACAACTGCAATCGTGAAACTTTATGCAACTGGGTATGAAACTGATGAAATAGTTGAGAGAAGTTGAGAAACAGAAGGGGAGGAGACGTTTTTCTTGAAACTAACTTCCCTCCCTTATGTTTGTATATAAGAAAGGGCATAAAGGGCATTTAACATGGGTTAAACGGGTAAAAAGACTAATTTTGGATAGAAGGATCTCAAATTATAACAGTGACAAAATATAGGGGTGTTTTAATATAATTTTATAAATATAAGGACGTATTAATATAATATGAAAAAATACAGGGGTGTCATTATAATTAACTCTAATCAATATTATAGCCAAAAATATCTGAATATTCACATAATCTCGCAAACCCATTGTCATGTATTGAATAGAAAACGATTGATTACCCACTAATGAACTATTTAGAATTGATCCAATAAACATAATACCATCGAAAATTGAAATTATCATCAGAAACTGAAAAAATAGGTTGGCTATTATGATGAGAGACACTTAACATCAGAAGCTGAAACATAGAGGTTGGCTATTATGATGAGAAACACTAAGGTGAGAAAGTAAAGAATTCATAGGCGAAGTCATGCTTGGGCAAGGGGTATCCCCCTTAAATTTTGAAATTTGTTTTTTTTTTTTTGTTTTTATAAATTTTTTGATAAATTACTTTTTAGTCTATAAAATTTGATCAAATTGACATTTTCGTCCCTATTTTTTGAGGAACTTACTAGTTAGTCCATATACTTTTATTCTTTCAATATAATTGGTCATTTCATCTATTCTATTGTTAAAATCCTATAGAAAGATTGAAATATATTCCATTTATACTTAAATTTTTCAACTCCACCAAAATCAAATTTCAATCATTTTTTTTTATTGTGATAATTTGTACGAAGTGAATATTAAAATTTGAATTCATGACTTTATTAAACTATAAGATTAATACTAATTCAATAATTTAATTGTAAGTTTTAAATTCACTAGAGTAGTAACAAAATTCTAATTAGAGATAAAATTATTTGTCTGCACAAGATTAAAGTCTTATATCTAATTTAGACAATATAATTCTATTCACCCTTTTATTATTTTCTCTGTCAATCCCTAGTTCGATCTGTAATTTACTACGTAAATAATGATATTAAGTTCTATTGAAATAGAAATGTGCCTCCCCTTTTTAAAATTTCTGGATTTGCCTTTGAACGAATCAATAGTTTCTTGATAAGGGTTTTATGCGAAAGTTTCAAGCTGCAAATTCCATTAATTAAGGTAATGGAGAGGAGTTACTTGAATGAGAAACAAAGAAGAATCAAATGGTGACATTCCAAATACAAACCTCATGCCTTTCTCTTGCTCTTCTCACGTTGCTCCATATTGCAATAGGCAAAAAAGAATAGGCCAAAGAGAGAAAGAATAAAAATGAGACATAAAAATAACAGACAGTTTAAAAGGGTTTTGAATTGTGATTAATTATTTTTGGATAAATTTTGGATTTTAATAGAAGAAATAGATATAATCATGGGATAATTTCACTCATAGTCCCTAAACTTAAGCTTAATGCACTTTATGGTCATTTAACTTTAATTTGTAACGATAAAATCCATCAACTTTAATTTTCAAAACATAAAAGTCATTTCTATAAAATAAACTAACATTTAATTATATTTTGGTTCATAGTTTTTAAAATCTTGTTCATTTAGGTCCAAAATTTATTTTATCTGCTAGTTTATGGATGAAATTTTTAGAGAAAATTCTTTAGTCCCTAGAAGAGTGTATAACGGAATAAAACACTTTTTGATTACCGAAAGAAGAGAACACCATTTGATACAGTGGGAATATTCTTGGGTTTATGGAAGAATTAAGCATAGGGACGAGTTAATTAGAATTGATTCTATTTATAAAAATGCTCCTTTAGAAAATAGTATTGCCCATGAATATTGTGGTGTGTCTGATATAATCGAATTTCTAGAAGAATAGTATCCTATATTTAGTCAATTAACTATTATAGATCAAGATACTCCTTTAGTGACTTCTAGAATTCCTAGCTGGAGTAATAATCCTAAAAAGGATTATTTAATTTGCAAAAAATTACACTTCAGAAATATTGACTTTTTTCTTACTCTTTGGAAAAATTCTCCAAGTCTAGACAGTTGGGTAATATTTTAGAAAGACGAGAGAGAATTGAAAATACACCCAGTGCTAGTAATTATAGTTAAAAATCGAGAAAGAAGATAGAGAAGAAAGTGTTAACTCAAATCCTTCAAGATTGACTTCATTTCAAAATATTCATAATGAAGTGAGCCTTCTCCTTGAACAATTGCATGCAAAAGGAAACATAGGCGACTCACCATAACAAAGAAATGCCTTAGCAAAAAAGTAGGAAAATTATTGAATGAAAGGCTCGATGCAATTGAGTGAGAAAAAGTTTTGAAAAAATCTATCGGATCTTCAAAGCCTCTTTCTGAAAAGAAATTTTGCAGTTAAGGAAAGATAAAATAGTTCCTTTTATTGATGACCTAGACATAAGAGTTGCTAACCAAGATAGTAACAAAGCAGCTGAAGACCTCAGAAAATCTCTAGGTCTGGTAGAAGAAACTCCTTTATATTTAGATGATAGAACATTTAATGAGCTTCTTGCTACAAAGAGGGCAGAATATAAGCCTAATTATTCCCATAGGACAAAACCAGAATTTCAACCTAGGGATAATCCATTAAGGCCAGTTATCACCCCGACAACTTTTCTAAACCTAGACTATGAAAAGCATGCATATGAGAGAATAGATGAGTAGATTACCATGATCAGGTTTACAACTAGAGCAGGTAGCTACTCAACTGAGGCCACTTAAAAAATGTGCAAAGCCACCATGGTTGGCAATACTAAAAAATTTTGGGATCAGCTAGTAGTTCAAAGCTCTATTAGAGATGAAATTAGAAAAGCAATTCTTGTAGATGAGGTTCTAGCTATCATCGTAGATGCCCTGAAAAGAGAATTTTGTGGTTTCTCAATTTCAATTGAGTCATTAGAAAGAGAACAATCTTTAATGGCATTGATGAAACTACAAATATGTGACATGGGTTATTTTGACAACTGTGCATGTGAATTCCAAAAGTATTATTATATTATTGATCTTAATGCTCAAAATTACATGTCAATATTATTTTTTGCTCAGCTCCCAAAACCATGGCCAGATGTAGCAAAAAATGCCTATCAACTCCTCCTAAATGAAGAAAAAGTGGTAGATGGATTAGGAGGTAAAATACAGGCAATTAGGTATGCCTTGAGAAAGGTATGTACTGAACTTCAAGTAAGACAAGATGTAAAATGTCTTCCTTATTTGAACAAGAGCTGTTCTCAGATTGAATATGTTACTGGTAGGTATGGGTGTATTACAACAAATGAGAAAGGAATAGGAAAAAGATCTAAAGTAGGATGTTCTTCTTGTAATACCAAAAAGAAAAGGTT
The DNA here is from genome assembly GCA_948193065.1 of Aleurites moluccanus. Lineage (NCBI taxonomy): Eukaryota > Viridiplantae > Streptophyta > Magnoliopsida > Malpighiales > Euphorbiaceae > Aleurites > Aleurites moluccanus. Next base: position 5,856 of record CANXYC010028753.1, read on the forward strand.
TAAATGATATAGAAAAAGAAGAATAACGAAAATGATAGAAGCAACAAGAAGAGGTTTAATAAACCTTCTAGGTTTATTAGAAGAAAAACCAACCTTAAGGATAAAGATAGAATAGAAGCCTTTAAGAAAAAATATGGTAGAGCCCCTAAGTGCCTACAAGGGAAACATCTTAGTAGTTGTTCTTATTGTTGGATTTATGGATCAAAAGATCACAAAACAGATGCTTGTCTACAAAAAAACAAGCGAAAAGAAAATCTTAGAAGAATTTTCTTCGAAGATGAGAATCTTATCTATGAGTCAATAGAAGAAGATGAATATTCTGACATAGATTCTAAAATAGATTTTATTTATGAAGTAGTTTCTGAATATGAAATTGATATAGATGAATCTGATCTTTGGACAGCTCAGCTATTCATGATAAATATGGAAGAAGGGCCCATAGATGAAGAGATGATCCCATTAGATACTTCTCTGGTGCAGGAAAAATCTTTTCAGTATGATGATCCGTCCAAAATTTGCGTAGAATAGAAACTCCCAAAGGTAGACATTAATATTATTTACAATAAATCTAAATTCAGTTTTAGGTCCATAGTAGATGTCTCCCAATCTAAATCTACTGCTCAGGTTTCTAGTACAAAACTAGAAATGTTGGACGTACCTTTGATCAATTTACCAAAAATTAGGGAATTGATAACTAAATCAAAGGGAACATATCAGTATATTTATATTGGTCTTGTTCAAATAGGACTAATACTGCTATTCAATTTGCCAACAAATAGTCCTGTGATAGCAGCTGTATTAGACAAAAGATGAAATTTGTTCCAAGACCAGCTAATATCAGGGGTTCAGACTAATATTGCACATAGTCTAGTTTGGTTCCAGACTTATCCTAACTATATGATGTCAGTAAAGGATAAGTGTCTGCATAATTCATTATCACTACGGATTAAATCCATGAATATGAACAGAATGAATTCCCAAGGTAAATATTTAGCATATCACACTAGGATAATTTTTACACTAATTAATACAACCAATCCTGGAGTGAGGAATATCTCTAAAATCATAGAGTTATTCGATGAAGGTTTAGATAACTATAGGCAGTTCCATAGAAAAGAAATTAATCCTCTAAATTTATCCTGGCCTAGGAGTTGGGTTCTTCAAGAACTAGCAGAGACATCAAGATCAATAGGGTCCTCTCAAATCACACAAAGGGGTAGAAATATCACCTTAAACCTAGATGAGCTTATGAGAAATCTTAGGATTTCTGATCCTCCTAGGAGATCATATCATGTCCCTCGATTACCTATAAGTAATTCCACTTCATCAGTAATTAGAGAAGAAGTTCCTAAGATACCAGTCCAGGAGGAAGATACACAATCATCTTCCGATGGTAGAACCATTATAGGATACAGGACTATAAGCTTACCGGCATGTGAAGATGAAGAAATTAAGAAAAATGCAAGGATGGTTAATCATCTAACACTACTCCCTAAGGTTATAAAAGAAATACAAAAAATTTCTCAGCAACGATCAATTCCTTTCTAGGAAGTTTGGACAATCGTATGTCCTGATACCATGGCATCATCAAAGATATTCAGTACAGAAGAATCAGATTTGAGTACATACATCTCTTTAACATTTAAATTTTCTGGTTATTATGATTACTCTTTGGATACGTTAGTTGACACAGGTGTAATAATAACTAGTGTTAGACCTAATGCACTCCCTAATGAATGGTGGAAACCATTGTCCCAGCCTATGATACTGCGTATGGAAAGAGAAGAAGTGAACTTGATAACACAATTTGCAAAACAAGTTCCTGTTATCATAAGTGGACAAAAGTTTACAATTGATAAGGTCCTGACATTCCCTGATCTTGACGCAAATATCATTTTAGGAAATATTTTCCTAAAGGGGTAAAAAGAAAATAAACCTTTTGTGCAGAAAGATAATTACATCTTAATTGGAGGTGTAAAAATCACATCTCTGACAAATCCTAAAAATAAATTAAAATTTGGTTTTTATCCAGTTCAAATATCAGAGCTATGTGGACCTATACCGTGTGAACAAGCATTCAGAATGCGAGCCCAGCGTGGTGAAACTTGGCTAGATAGTTTATTTGATCAAGAGTCAAAGGATACCTCTTGGTGCGAAGAATTGTATTTTAAAGTACAAGGTGTGATAGAGAAACCTATTACACAATCCCAGATGAAAGGAACTAAATGGGATAAGTTTCTTGTAAAATTAGCTGATAATTTTAGTGAAGATCTGCTAAAGTTATGGGTGCTAAATGACATAACTGCTAAACTAGAAATAAAAGATCCCAGCACTATCATCAAAACTAGAAATATAACATATACCAATGAGATGATAGAGAAATTTGACAAACAGATTCCTGAATTGCTCGAAAAAGGTTTGATTAAGGATAGTAATAACACGCATTTTAGTCTTGCCTTTATGGTAATAAACCATGCAGAACAAGTGAGGAGAAAAGCATGAATGGTTATATACTATTATTAGGTAAATAACACAACAAAGGATGATAGTTATAAGATCCCTACAACAGGAGATGTCATAGATAGGGTAAGTCTTAAACAGCCTTCTATCTTTTCTAAATTTGATCTAAAAAGTGGTTATTGGCAGGTAAAGATGAAAGAAGACGAGGTAGCCTTTACAGCCTTCAATGCACCTCAAGGGATGTATGAATGGTTGGTAATGCCATTCGGCTTGAGAAATGCTCCAGGCGTATTTCAACGCAAAATGGATAATGCCTTTAAAACATTGAAAAATTTTTGCATGGTTTATATAGACGATGTGTTAGTCTTTAGTAACAATGAAAAAAAACACATGAGTCACCTTGAACAAGTGACTGATATATTCAAATATGAAGGTATGATTTTATATGAAAAAAAAGATAGAATAGTTTAAGGAAAATATAAACTTTTTAGGTATGGAAATTGGAAAAGGAAAAATTAGGCTATAAAGCCATATTTCTGAAAAATTTATTAACTTTCTTGACGAACTAGAAGATAGGAAGCAAGTACAAAGATTCTGGGGACTTGCTAACTATGCTAGAAAGTTTGTAAAAAATCTTTCCAAAGACCTAGGAAAAATATCGGAGAAAACATGTGTTAAAATTCCTTGGTTTTGGGATGATGAGGACACTCAGACTGTCATCCAGGTAAAAGATAAAATGAAAAATTTACCATCAGATGCAGATGAGTTAGTAAAACTAGAAAAAATCTATAAGTATTGGTCTGGAACCTTTAAAAGATCAGAAATTAATTATCCAATCCATGAAAAGGAAGTCTTAGCGGTTAAAAATGGTATAAAAGCCTTATATATCTTCCTAGCTCCTAAAAGGTTCGTAATTAGAACATATTCAATTTATGTAAAAGAACAGATTTAACCTATGTAAAAGCATTCATGAATCTGAATCTTAAAGAGGCTAGACAAACTAGACTTTTAAGATTGCAAGAATGATTTAACTATTACAGGTTTGATATTGAATATATTCCTTCTGATAAAAATGTAATAGCTGATTCTCCTTCTCGTGAATTGTTTAATTTTGTAGATGGACCCTGCCGCAAAAAAAAGCTATATTGGATCTGTAAAAAAAGGGTCACACTGGAAAATAATGCATAAAGAAAGTCGAGAAAGTGAGTAAAGACTCAAAGAGCAATGGCTCTAATTTTTCAAGAACGAAAAGAAAAGTTATAGCATCAAAAGATGTTATGTGCTGGATGTGTAAATTTCAAGGACATATCTCTATAGAGTGTCCTAAGAAGAAGCTAGCGAGTTCGAAAGAACTGGTTAGCCAAAAAAAAAATCTAACAAAAAGCCAAAGGAGAAATCCTTGACTCAGAAGAATAAAGAGAAAAATCCTCTGGCACCAAAAGCGCGAGTCCCTAAAGATTTTTACAAAAAAATAGCCAAAAAACTTAGCCTTACTCCTGAATAGGTAAAAAGATTTAGAGAAGAACTTCATCAAAAGGATAAAGGTGAGTTGGCCACTATGGGGAGGCCGTAATGCCCAACTTCTTCACAGGAGGGTAGCCATGATGGCTCAAAGAAGACTGGTCGAGGTGCAGGTGAACCTTCAGTGGTTCCAAACCAAAAAGCCAGTGGAAGTGCCAAGGAATCTAGAGTTCTAAACCAAGAGGCTTCTAAAAGTGCTAGTGAATCTTTATCGATTCCAAATCAAACTCCTTTACAGGAGGAGAGTTGTAAAAACTCTAGTGATATGTCATATCACAAACACAAGGCTAGTGAAAATGCCAGTGAATCTTCACATATTACAAACCAACATCGTAAAGAGAATAAAGTTGATAAAAGCTTTGAGGATGAAAATCCTGATTGTGATGAATTAAATTGGAATATTGTTTTTGGAACAACTGAATTCAAAAAACAGGAAATTCAATAATCTCCTAAGGAAATCACAATGAAAGAATTTGAAAATGAATCTGATGACATTCATGAAGATCATGAGGGTGGATAACCTTGAGACTTCAAACACCTGCTAGGATGAAAATGCCTGGTACTTCGTTAAGTACGATTATGGTCTTTCAAAAGACGAATCTATGTTGTGTTCTGAATTGCATAGAGGATTAGCCAAAACAAACTTTAAGCACCTATAACACTTTGTAGATAAAGTTGTTTCATATATTTCATATTTAGAAAAATAACTTGAAATCCGTAAAAAGGATGAAGAAGATTTCCTTCAGTTAGTAATGGAGAAGGATAGACTTCTTGATGAAATGAGTTCATTTATTCCGCCAGAAGTGGCTTATATCAGAAAGATTAAGAAGGTGGACTCGATAAATCATTCTCTTAAAGAATGTTCTATGTTACACCCATACATCCATTGGCAAGGATATGGAGGTCTAAATATGAGAATTCCCTCAGAAATGGCGAAAGATAGTCTCTGCTACACAAATGCAAGACTGACAGAAATTATTGAGATCAATAGAAATGATAATGATCTGTGTAAATCACTTTCAAATATTATGCAGGAATCCTTGGAATTCTTGAGTTCATACTCAAGAATAATTATCAGTTATATTATTAGCACAATTATGGATTGTGGTGAGGATAGAACTGTTCGTTATCCTTATCAAATTTGGGATCTCCATCCTATTATGGCTAAAGAATTTGTTGATCCATAGAAGATTAATAATTAGAACTTAAATTTTTATTTTACCATGTATAAAGAAAACAAGATTATTACCCAAGCTGCGAGAATTGAAAATTTTAAAGCTAGTCTGAAGAAGGCAGTATATGCAAGTAATTATGTCATTCTCAAATATGGTAAAGTATTTATTACTATCTAGTCCCAATATACTCCCATTACTAGAGTATTGTCCATGATTAAGGGACGAGAAGAAGCACAAAAATTATTTCTGAGATTAGTGGATTTAGATCCCAATATGAATTTCCAACTCGAAACCCTAAAGGTTTGGAAGAAGGTTGCTCAGTTCAGAGAGCAACGTGTTGCAGAAGAGATAGCTAGGGATTATGCAGAATTAAGAGAAAACATGGATGTCCCAGTCAGTAACTCATAAATGGAGTGACAAAAAACATCATCCATGATTTCAGCCTCAACATGATAAATGAGGAATTGTTTTTCAGAAGTAGCTGCAGCTATTAAAGCACTATCGGCCAAAGTAGCTTTAAAATTTGTGGTCCCGATAAAAAGAACTTATCTTTAAATAAGGACTGACTCCTTAGCTATAAAATTAAAGTAGTCATTATTTTTATTTAATTATTGTATTGAATACAGCTGAAAAACAGTACCAGAGGCACCGGCTGTCCATTTATTTTTGTAGATTTATAAAGCTGGCATACTATTCCAGTTACCTATCTTAATTATTGTACTATGTTAACTATTGAGCCTGCAAACAGTAATACAGACACTAGCTTCACTTGTAAAAGTCTATATATACCTCTTTAGCTTATTGAAGAAGGGGGAGTGAAATAAAATACATATTTTTTTAAGAAAAATCTTTTTTAAGTCTTTATCTGTATGATAATTTTATTTCTATATACCTTTCATCTTTCCAAACGGTCTGATATCCAGGAGTATTGCAGTAAGACCTAAATAAGAAAGGGCAGTAAGTCATATCCTCCATACCTCTCTACAGGTATTGCTGGTGACGAGTTTGGAAGGAGGGCTAAAGCTGTTGTGGAAGCTTAGTGGACCCAGTCTACAAAAGTATATATATTATAAATGTTTTAAGTTTATATTTAAATGTTTATGTCTTCCAACTGATCTGCTAATAAGAATTGGCTTAGAAGTCTAGCTTTAACTCAAGCTAGGAGGGAACAGTTGAGTGTCAGTCTTAGACTACATGATCCTTTCTTTGCTTTATATAAACAAAAAATAAGAGAATTACCTGTTGCTATAGAAAGGATTGAAGGACTTGAGAGGCTTAATAGAGAAGACTTTGAACTTAAAAATTTTCTAGACTAAGAACTTGAATTTAATAATTTTCATTATCTAGAAAGGCTTGGTGCTTTTGCACGATTATTGGATGACCAGTAATTCTCTGGGTTGTTCTTATCCCGATTGTTATCACCTAGATCACAGTGTAGGCAAGGATCCAGTAATAGGATTATTAAATTCTATTATAGATCATTTAAACTCTCTAAATAATTCTATAGATAAAGTGTTTAAAATTTTAGAAGAGTTGACTCTTAGACAAAGTGAGTTTAATGATTTTTTTCCTCGAGAACAAATGCTCTTTAGGATTTGTTGCTAGCTTTCACTATCACAACGAGTATAAAAAGTTGAAAGAAATCAGAAATAAAAGAAAAACTCTTTGAAGATCTTTAGGAGTAGCTCTCTATAGTTTCGCCTCTTAACAGACTGTTTAGAGAGAAGGCAGGCTCACCTTGAATGGTATCAGAGCCAAGTTATAAAGAAAAAGAGATTTTTGGATTTCTTTGAATAAAGAAAAGGACTTTGTGGGGTTAAAATAGAAATAATAATAATAATTTTGGGCAGTTAAGGACTGCCAGTGAAAGTAAATTGAAAGTTTGAAGATTTTTGTATTAAGTTTTAAAGATTAAAGATCACAATGTGCATTAGTCAATACTTTAAGAACTACCAGTGAAATTATCTCATATAATCATGGAATCGTTTGATTGGGCGAATATAATTTTGTTGAGAAAAAGGAAAATGAGAAAAAACAAGAGTCATGGATGGAGACCAAGATTGAGAGAGCGTTGATGATTTTTGAAGAAAAGAGAAAACCTGATTTGACAAAAAAAAAAAAATGCAAAAATGTTAAGCTATGCCAGTAATATTTTAATTTTTTGAATAAAAAATGGTTTAAAATATTTTTTTATGACCATTAAGTAAAATTGAAAAATATTTAAATAATATTTTAAAATTTAAAAACTAAGGGATCACAGGTAAAATTAAACTAATTAAATTATTGTATTATTTACAATGCAAATCGTGACATAAAAAATCAAATAAGTAAATTAGCTTGCTCCAATATTTCATATCTTTGCAAATTTAGATTGAAAAGTTAGATACGAGTGTTACACTTTTACTCGTATGATTTCCAATAAATAGCTTCTAAAAATATATATAGCATGTGTATATATTATGAATTAGATAAAATACAAAATTTGTGACTTTGGTTGATTATATTTGCAATTGACAATTAACATGAAAAGATTATGAAAATGTTAATAAAAATAATTAGTGGTTATCCTGTATGTTGCACAAATTTAGTTGAATTAATTAAATTTTATTAATTGTTAAATTAAATAATATTACATAATTAAAATAAATTAATATTTTTTTATTTTTTTAATCTTCATCCACCTTTTATCTTTTTTTCTCTCCATTGCTTTGTAAAACTTTTATCATACCCCAAACTAAAAGTGTGACAGTCTTAGGGTAAGGGTAGACTTAAAACTATCATAAACTCGTAGAACCCAAATTTGGATCAATAATCATCAATAATATTCTATAACCATGTAGTATACTTTGATAAATAGATAAGACATTTATATAATATTACTTATTTCTTATCGATCAAAACACAAAATATCATCGTCAATAAGGAACAAGAATTACCAATAAACTCAATCATATCTCAATTTTATTACAATTCAATCTACAAAACCACTATGATTAGTATTCTCAAAATAATACAAAACGTTATATAATTATCAAGTCAATACATTAGCTTCTTGGAGAGAGAAAAACAATGAAAAAGTTATGTCTATCATGTCAACAAATTCTCTAACACCTGAAATCCACAATAAAAGAAAAAAAATGAGTCGGAAACTCAATAAGTTATGAAATTGCAATAATACTTCGAGTCTTACATTGATTAATCAAAGAATAGATCGAATTCAATATATATATATATATATATATATATATATATATATATATATATTACCATTGTTATTATTGTTATATATAACAATAATATATAACAATAATAACAATGGTAATATATATAACAATACTACCAATGGTAATATATATTACCATTGTTATTATTGTTATATATTATTGTTATATATAACAATAAT
>CANXYC010028817.1:0-17503 GCA_948193065.1 Aleurites moluccanus
CATTTTCATTTCCTAATATTCTTTTCTACCTTTAAATATCATGTTAATTTTCATAAAACTCGAAGGGGTGTGAAATGACCATTTTACCCCTTGTTCACCAAAAACTGAATTTTTCCCGATTTCTTCCTAACAGCCTTTAAACCACTTTTACACGTATGAAACTTCCTAAAACATGCATAAACATTCAATTTAAACATAAAAATGCATTAATATATAACTTTCAAACATAACAATCATTTTCTAGGTTTGCCCTTTAAAGCTTAAGTTCAAAGCTTTAAATTGAGGTGTTACATTCTACCCCCTATAATTAAATTCATCCTCGAATTTACTTAATGCATTAAGGTAAAATAGTAACCTGACTCATGAAATAAGGAAGGGTATCTGAGCCTCATCTCAGCTTCACTCTCCCAAGTACATTCCTCTACTGTCCTATTTCTCCATAAGACTTTAACCATAGGAATGCTCTTGTTCCGAAGCTGTCTAATCTGCTGATCAACTATTTCAACTTATACCTCCTCATAAGCTAACTCTTCATTTAACTCTACATCTTGCAGCTGAAGAACATGGGATGGATCTGATACATATTTTCTCAACATAGAAATATGAAAAACCAGGTGCACATGTCCCATATTTGGAGGTAGTGCCAATATGTTGGACACATTTCCTACTATGTCTAAGATCTCAAAAGGACCTATATATCTAGGTGATAACTTTCCTTTCTTTCCAAATCTCATAACTCCTTTCATTGGAGAGATTTTAAGGAACACATGATCACCTACACTAAACTGCACATCCTTTTTCTTAGGATTAACGTAGCTTTTCTGTCTACTAAAGGCAGTCTTAATTATTTCCGTAATCATAGGCACTTTTTCTATTGTCTCCTTAATCAGATCAAGGCCCTCTAACTGTTTCTCTCCAGGTTCTACCCAACATATTGAAGATCTGCACTTTCTTCCATACAGTGCTTCATATGGTGCCATGTCAATAGTGGAGTGATAACTGTTGTTATATGCAAACTCTATCAATGGCAGGTAATGATCCCAACTACCCTTATAATCCATCACACAGAGTCTCAACATATCTTCTAAAGTCTAAATAGTCCTTTTTGTCTGACCATCTGTCTGTGGATGAAATGCAGTACTGAAATGTAGCTTAGTACCCAATGCCTCATGAAATTTCTGCCAAAATCTAGAAGTAAACTGAGTACCCCTATCAGAGATAATCACCAATGGCACCATATGCAGTCTAACAATCTTATCAACATATAGCTAAGAATACTGAACTGCTATATAAGTGGTCTTTACTTCCAGAAAATGAGCTGATTTGGTTAACCGATCCACTATTACCCAAATAGAATCATAGCCTCTGTGTGTCTTTGGCAATCCAACCACAAAGTCCATGGTTACCTGTTCCCATTTCCATTATGGCAGTTGAATCTCCTGTAGTAAACCAGACGGTTTCTGATGTTCTATCTTAACCTGCTAACAAGCTAAACAAGTTGCACAAACTTAGCTATGTCCCTCTTCATATTAGGCCACCAAAAATGCTACTTCAGATCATGATACATCTTTGTCAGTCCAAGATGAATGGTGTATGGAGCATAATGGATCTCCTTCATAATCTATATTCTTAACCCATCATAGTCAGGTACACACAATCTGTCATTACATTTCAATACATTGTCTCTAACTGTAAATTCAGGAGCCTTACCTTTACTAACTAACTCCATAATCTTCATTAGCTGTGAATCTTTACTCTGGGAATTCTTTATTTCATCTAAAAATAAGGGTTTAACCTGAAATTTAGCACCTGTTCCTGCCCCTGAAGTTCAAAATCCAAAGTTAATCCCATTGCTACCAATTCCCTAATCTCCTGCACCAAAGGTTTTTTTGTAACATTCACATGTGCTAAATTACCCATAGATTTTCTGCTAAGTGCATCTACTACCACATTAGCTTTCCCTGGGTGATGCAAAATCTAACAATTATAATCTTTTAATAATTCAACCCATCGTCTCTGTCTCAAATTCAGTTCTTTCTGCTGAAGTAAATACTGAAAACTCTTTTGATCTGTATATATTTCACATTTCACCCCATAAAGATAATGTCTCCAAAACTTCAAAGCAAAAATCACTGTTGCCATCTCCGAATCATGGGTAGGATAATTTGCTTCATGCTTGTTTAACTGTCGTGAAGCATAAGCAATTACCTTCCTATCCTGCATCAGCACACATCCTAGGCCAATTCTAGATGCATCATAGTATATAGCAAATGTACCAGTCTCTGTAGGTAATGTCAATACTGGAGCAGTAGTCAAACAAGTCTTAAAAGTCTGAAAACTCTTCTTACAACTTTCACTCCAATGGAACTTTTCCTATTTTCGAGTCAACCTGGTTAATGGAGTAACTATCTTTGAGAAGTCTTTAACAAATCTCAGATAATATCCAGCTAATCCCACAAAACTCCACACTTCAGTCAATGTAGTGGGTCGTGGACAATTAGATACTACTTCCACTTTTTGAGGATCAACTTTGATACCATCTTTACTAATAACATGCCCCAGAAATGCTACCTCAGTCAACCAAACATCACACTTTGAAAACTTGGCATATAACTGATGCTCTCTCAGAATCTGCAATGTGATCCTAAGATGTTCTTCATATTCCTCTTTACTCTTAGAATATATAAGAATATCATCAATAAAGACAATGATAAACTTATCTAAATAGGTCTTGAACACTCTGTTCATCAGATCTATGAAAGCTGCAGGTGCATTAGTCAACCCAAATGGTAATACCAGAAATTCATAGTGTCCATATCTGGTTCTAAAAGCTGTCTTTAAAACATGCTCCTTTTTAATTTTTAACTTATGGTACCCTGATCTCAAATCAATCATGGAGAAATAACAGGCTCCGTGTAACTGATCAAACAAATCATCTATTTTAGGCAATAGATACCTATTCTTCACTATCACCTTATTCAGCTATCTGTAGTCAATGCACATCCTCAGTGTCCCATCTTTCTTTTTAACAAACAACATTGGAGCTCCCTAAGGTGAACTACTAGGTTTGATAAACCCCTTATCAAGCAGTTCCTGTAACTGTACTTTCAATTCCTTTAACTTTGGTGGTGCCATTCTATATGAAGGAATGGATATCGGATCTGTACCAGGATACACTTTAACTTCAAATTCTATCTCCCTTTCTGGTGGCAATCTAGGAAGATTTGTAGGAAAAACATTTGAAAATTCCTGTACCACTGGAATATGTTCTAACTCCTTAGGTACCTTTGAAGTATCCAACACTAATGCCAAGTAAGCAATACACCCTTTCCCTAACAATCTCTGTGCCTGAATAGCTAAAATAAGCCCTGCCATCATCTTATTTTTCTCTCCCTGAAAAATAAACCTTTCCTATCCATCCAATCTAAATTCTACTTGTTTTAAAGAACAATCAATAATAGCACTGTATAAAGTTAAGAAGTCTATACCTAAAATCACATCAAATTCCAGTACTGGTAACTCAATCAAATCTGCAAGCAATACCCTATCAGCTATCCTTACATGACAGTTTCTATATCGATGGCCCACAATTACATTTTCCCCCAATGGAGTAGCTACCTCTAATGGCATCAATAAAGGTTCCCTAGCTAACCCCATTTTCCTAGCAAACACACAAGACATAAAAGAGTGTGTGGCACTAGATTCAAATAATATGTATGCCTCAATATCATGGATAGGAACCATACCTACTATAGTATCATGTAGTCCCTGGGCCTGCTATGGAGTCATGGTAAAAACTCTCCCTTGACCTTTCCCTGTTGGTGGTTGTGCTGCTGGTTGACCTTGTCTTATTGGTCTACCTCTACTAGCTCCTCCTCTACTCATCTGTACAGTAGGCTGAGATGCTACTGAACCAGTTTGCTGTAGAGCTCTCATACGACACTCCCTCAAAAAATGTCCAAACTGCCCACATTTAAAACATGTTCCTGCTCTGGCCCTACATTCACCAGTATGTCTCCTTCCACAGTGCTCACATATAGGTATCTCTGGAATCTGCTACACTGGTCTGCTGGATTCTCTAGAATATGCTGGGGTAGGTGGTCTCATCCTGCCTCCTCTAGAAACATCCCTCCTCTAACTCTGTGCTGAGGGTGTCTGAAACTGCCTCTGAGTAGGCCTAACCATACCAGTCTGGGATGATCCCTCTCCATATCTAGGGAACTCTCCCCCTCTGCTCCTCTTTCTTGTATCTTTCTCTGTCCTTTCCTCTTTATATTTATTATCCATCTGTGCAGCTGCATCACTAATCTATCCCAAAGTAGTATACTATCCATCTAACAGTATGTTATGCAGTGAAGCATGTAGACCTCTCCTAAACCGACCAATCAGATTTGCCTCAGTGGGTGCTATCTGCCTAGCATACTTGCTCTGTCTCTTGAACTCCCTAGCATAATCAGTCACACTAAGATTTACCTGTTTAATCTGTTCAAACCTCATAATGTTTCTGTCTTTGATTACTGTTGGTAGAAATTCATCCATCAGTTTCTGTTTAAATTCCTCCCAGGTGATCGATCATTACCATGGATATTGGCATCAATGTGCTCATCAAACCATACAGAAGCATCCCCCACAAATAATAAGCCTACCAGCTCAATAATCCTGGCATCTGAACATGGTAGCTTTCTGACAACCCTATCTACCCTCTCAATGAAGTCACTGGGGTCTGTACCATACTCCCCAGAATAGGTAGGTAGCTGTAACTTCAGAAACTCTGAGATACTAAAACCACCTTCAAGTATAATTCTACGGTTTCTTACCCTTTTCTGTTCAACTGGCACCCTCTTTGGTGCTGGTGGTGCCTTAGGCTGTATAACAAGCTGAACAAGTGTTGGAGGTGCCTGTGGTACTGCAGCTGCCTGTGCTGCTATGTGTGCCTGCAATATTTACATCATTTCCTGATTCCTTCTTAACATTTCCTGCCTAAAATTTGACATTACCTGTCTTAATACAGTCTCACCAATACTACTCCCCTCTATATATTGCCTTGATCTAGGTGGATCAGGACTAATCCTTTCTGCCTGTACAGAAGTATCAGTGCCTACCTCAGGCTCTCCACTATCTGCCCTATGCTGACCGTCCATATCAGGTATATCATCCTTATTCACACTTCTCGACATCACTGCATATATTTAAATAAATAACAATTCGTATAGCATAAAGGAATATTCATACTATAGATTCGCAGAATTTCAAACAATAAGAATAACATCTAACTTAGACGATACACAAACTCCTACGTTCCTTGGTATATACTCTATTACTGACATATAACATCACAGATTTACTAAAATTAAAGCTGTGATACCAAATCTGTCATGGCCCAACTTTAGACCATGACAGTCCTAGGGTACGAGTAATGCCAAAGCAACTAGTACCTCGAAGAACCCATGCTTTTACTTTAACTTTACTTTTACCATCATTACTTAACCTGTGATACATTTTGGGTGATAAATTTTTTTTCTAAAACATCGTAAAATTCTTACAGAAATACTGACAGAGTTTCCTTTATAACTCTGACATAAGCTATCCATAAGAAATAAAGTTTACACTTCCAAATAAACATACTTCCCCTTTTAACCTCCATTAGTCAATCACAACACAACATGCACTTTAATATTTGCATTCATAACTCATATCATATATACATCATATAAATTTCTCATATCATATATATGTACATCATTAACATTTTCATATCATATCTGGTTATCATTTGATCATATTTGACATTATACTCTAAGCCAATCCAAGCCCTATATACATTATATACTAAGGAACTTCTATGTACAGGAGTGACCTCAAATACATACATCTGTAATCCAAGGCTGAAGATGATGTAGCCAATGGATGTCTGCCTCACTGAGGTCCTGAAAATATATAACCACTGAGGGGTGAGTATAAAATTATACTCAGTAAATCAATATATATGAGTATGCAATATTATTCATGAAAAGTCACGTCTATCTAATGATCTGTATATATGAATACTGTTGATAAAATGATGAAATACATATCATGAACCATAATGCATATAATATAACAGAAGCCTGTAACATGTCATATCGTATCATATAATACTGAGTTGTTACTTCACTTCCATCACATATCCCTCCAATCACCCATTTCCAACCATAACCTGCCATTGCATAGGGAATTTACCCCTCCCTAGCAGAGGTCATAACATATATCTGTGTACATAGCCGATGGTTTATTTCTACACCATCGAAGTAGTCCTGTTATAACATATTATATGCAAATGTCTCATATAGCATAAACATATCAATATAAGTCTTAAATATGACTTGAATGATGATATATAACATTATAAAGTCCAAAGGAAGAATTTGGCTTAATGTCAAATTTTTGCCTGTCGGGGCCCAGTTGCGCCAGCGCAACTGACACCCCCAAATTACCAGTCCGTTTCTTATTTTTCAGACACTTTCTGGTTTGCCTTGAAATCAATATTTCCATGGCATTTTCGTTATACCAATAACAAATACATATATATAATAGACAATTGGGCTTGGTTTGATATCAAAAAGTATTTCAGATTGAATTTTATAGCAAATCAAAGTTTAGGCCAGTTTTAGGCATTTCGGTAGCGCTATTTTAGGTCATTTTAGCAAAACTGCCCAAACATGGATCACTAATGGTTTTTAATCAAGGATATCATTTCATATGCATAAATGCATGACTTATGAATGAATAATGCATGAATCATATATATAGACTCACCTCTTAGCAAAACTCCAATTTTTCCCCACTAGCCTAGTTGGCCCGAGACTCACCGTCAGCGGCTTTCGCTTGGGACGATTCTCCTATATTAACCAAATCACTCCGATAAGACTTATATTCACTATACTTCATATCAAAACACATATCATACCATATTAAAAGCATATTAGTACACATAAACATACATAAACATATGTTGTAAATCAAAGGCCCTATATCACTCTTTTAACACTTTTCATACCTTTTATGCATCAAATGCATTTCTATCATCTTATTTCATCCACATTACACATATTCATCATTATAATGCTAAGTTATGAACTTCCAAACACTTAGCTTAATATTTCATACCAAACATACATCACATTTCAAGTATGCTTTCCAAATACTTATACCATTCAACCTTTCCACATTTGAACTTATACATTTCAATCATTCATGTCATTAAACTACATTCAAACCTTACTTCTTCAATTGCATTAGCCTAACACCTTAAAGTAACGAAGTCAATATTGTTCCATTTATCCATTTTTCAACACCATTCAATTATACAACATATATATACACCAAATGCATAACATTTAACCATTTAAACCTATCAAACATCAAAGCACAATTCACATTCCAAGCACCTCAAAGTTTTGGTCCAAATGGAGTTCCATTCAAATGAATTTCTTTCCATCAATTAACCATTAATTCATGTTAAACACATCAAATACACATCATTCATACCTTTAAACCTATTAAACATCAAAGTTAAACATCATTGTTCATCATCACTAGTTTCGGCCAAACCAAAAATTCCACCAAATGGATTTGTTTCCATCTTTTAACCATAAATTCATATCGTACACATCAATTAAACATCATTTAAACCAAAAGATTCATCAGAACATCACTTTGATTCAAAGTTCTTCCTATTAGGGTTTGATTCCAACTTTTTGAATTTCATCCATTCAAAATATGTTTTGAACACTAATAAACATCAAAGAACACCTTATAATCATATTTGAATCAAAAGAATCACAAAACCATTAACTTACCAAAAGTTCTTCAAAATCTTCAAAGCATTGATTCTTAACTTTTTCTTGTTTTTCCTTGAAATCTAGGGCTATAATTATGTTTAGGCTAATGGAATTAACTAGTTTCTATCCAAAAATGGAAGAAAAACATAAGATTTGGTGTATCCTTAAGGTGGCCGAAACTTTGGTGGAGAAGGAGAGAGAAAATGCTTGGTGAAAATGGTGATGAAGATGAAGAACAATGAAGTGGTGGAAAAATTCTACTAAAATATCAAAGGCTTGATTCAATACATTAGGTTTATGATAGAAATGGTGAAACCTAGGCATCCAACCATCCATTTCTTCATCATTTCATCTAATGGTTAGATTTAATCAAGCCTAAAATAATACCATAAGGTTGCATATAGTATATAAGTCCATATTCCAGAGAAAAAGGCCAAATTACCCTTAGTTCAAATGAAGCACCTCAATTGAGCAGCTTGCCGAGGATTATTTTCAACCGGGTTTAATTCTCCATCAAAACTTCAAATAAATTAAATATTATCATTTTCATGTCCGAATATTCTTTTCCACCTTCAAATATCATGTTAATTTCCATAAAACTCGAAGGGGGTGTGAAATGACCATTTTACCCCCAGTTCACCAAAAACTCAAATTTATCTGGTTTCTTCCTAACAGTTTTTAAACCACTTTTACACGTATCATACTTCCTAACACATGCATATTCATTCAATTCAAACATAAACATGCAATAATATATAACTTTCAAACAAAGGAAGAACCTTCTAGATTTGCCCTTTATGGTTCAGGTTCTAAGCTTTAACTGAAGTGTTACACTATATGTCTGGCCGATACATGCCGAAATCCAATATTAGACGGTAGTGATCCGCCCACTAGCTCCTTCCCATTTTTCTCTCTCTCTTTTCTTTTTCTTTAGCTATTCCATCTTCCCTTTTCTTCAGACTCTCCCTGCTTCCCACTTCCTTTTCTCTCTCATCACACCTATATATGTATAATAATAATAATATAACATTAAATGATATAATAATATAATATATAAAATTTTAAATTATTAAAATTAAAAAATCTAGATTATTCTAGATTTTTCCCTCCAAATTAATAAATCTTAATTTAAATATTTAAACTAACAAATTAACTATATACTATATAATTTAAAATATTAAAATAATTAATTTAACTAATTAAATAAATAATTATGAAACTAATAATTTACAATACATAAAAAATTAAAATAATTAATTTACCAAACTAAATGAATGATTTAATAATTTAATAATTTATAATTTATAATTTATAATACAATATAATAATAACAAAATTCATAAATTTATAAAATTAGAATCAAATCTTAAAATTAAATTTTCTTTACTTTTAGATAATCATTTCTTTAAACTAAATTATTGTAAATTTGAAAATATTTTCATATTTGTTAAGTATTTTAAAAATTTTATTGTTTCTCAATAAAATATAATTTAAAAATGCGATACTATAATTATTTCCCCTTGATTAAATTCATCCTTAAATTTTTCAAATTAACTTACACTACACTGACCCAAACCATTCTTTCCACGCTTCCGATATGCTTCTAATCTATCTTCTAAATACTTTACTAATTCATTCAACTTGTGTCTCCATGAATCCACTAAAATATAATTATCTCTTATCAAATTTCATTAATGTTATAATTACATAGTTTTTTACGTCTACTTAAGCAGTCATAATCCTAATTGATTCCTCAAATTTAAATATCGATACTCCATATAATATTACTCATCAAATTGTTATCCCTCCATATGAAAAATCAATACTTATTAAATAATTTTTATAATATTATTATTTCTTTAAATGTCCCCTCACATTATCTAGATACGATTTATCATACACCAAACAAAATTTATAAACTCCATAATTACTTCTTTTATTATGATGCCTAGTGTGAACGCATGATTTTGCATCTCAAGCATACTCAGGCCATGCCTGACTGACTAGTGACCAATTGGAGATCAAAGTCAATTATAAATATAGACAAATCGGATCATGCCAAAATGATCGGTCTCAATCGGAGGTCAAACCACTTCGAATCAGACGATTCAATTAGAATAAGGATAAGAATAGCCTTGGTGGCAGCCAGACAAGCCATTGGCAGTGGCACCACCACAGCTAGCAACTATTACCAATGTCATGCCTTGCTGCCATTAATTGCTTGCCATGCTGTTGCCAATGCAGAGCTTGGGTGTTAACAAACACAGACCATGAATCCCATATCAAATTTCGGTCAAACTTTTTTCCAGCCGTTTTCTTATGAATAGAAGTCTCAATTTACTTCTCTGGACATACAAGAACAACTAAGTAGAGTTTTCCTTAGTTGGCTCTCTCTTCTCTCCCTCTATTTAGCTTTCTTTATCATAAACAACTTATCTCTCTTTTATTTCAATCATATTTCTTCAACTCTCTTTGAGTTGGAGGAATAGAATATTTAGAGCGATCTCTTTTTGAGCCAATCTAGCATCACTTTTTTATTAATTTGACTAATCAACTCAACTCGGTAATTAAAAATTGGATAATAATCAAACATTTGTGCTAATCTTGTCATAAAAATCAAAGTGGAACTTCGATCCAGACAAACTATAAGAAGGTGTTCCCCACAAAACAAGTATCGTGTTTTTAACTCAAAATTAATTAGTAAAACATCAATTAAAAGAACCAAAACTTGATAAAATCAAACATTTCCTAAAATCATACCTAACCCCCTTCACAAGAATGGAGAACCGCGTGGGTTTTGATTCCCATTTAAAGGGATACGCAGGAAAGCTGTTTCATATCTTCAAATCCAAAAATACCAAAAACATCCTTTTTCTTAATTTGTATTTAATGTTATTTTGAGAAATGTGTGGCTAACCTTGAATTCCCATTGAGGGCTATAGTTAACATCCTCTATTTTTGGGCTTTCTGATGTAATTAAATTTCTTTTACTTTTTGTTCTTTACTTTAATATTATATTATATGTTATATTATGCTTTATTCATGCATCTTATAATTGCTATTCTTATACTTGATTATGAAATCTAATTTTCATAAATTGATTGTTAAATGGAAAGCCAAAATGAGTGTTACTTAAAACCAAAAATCTAGTCCTCGAACAGAGTCCCAATTCGAAGGTCTAGTGATTTTATCTTTAGGTTATATTTTGGAGTCAATTTAGGTTTTCCTTTTTTTTTCCCCCCTTAAAAATGAAGGTAGCAACTTTACAAATTTTTAGAATAAAAGGTTAAAGAAATAATTTATAAATGTAAGATAAAATCTATCTTTACTATGTGGAAAATCTCCCCCATATTAAGCATATTGGTACTCGGGCGAGGCCTCATAATTGGTGACTAAATTGGGGACAAACTTTTTTCTAAAAATTCAAGAAGACTACTAATTGGTTTGAAAGAAAATGAAAACTCTTGTTATGAAGTAACTTTTGTTTTAGCTTTTTATTTAACTATTGATTTTGTATGCATCACTTGGCAGAATTAGTTACAAATCAAAACTTCAGATAGTGAAAAGCATCGACCTGACAACTCTTTTTTAGTATGTTGGGGGATAGCAAAAGCATCCACTCCGAGACAAATTTTTAATCTTTTTAAAGTGTAACTGGCCGTAGTATTGTTGGACCTATACTAGACTCTTTGGCTCACATGCAATTAGGTATATCACTGCATGACGGGTACCCTTTTATCCATTCTACCTAGCCCTCATGTAATGAACTTAGATCTTGGACCTTAGGGCCTATTTACCATAATACTATTGAACCATCATCATGAAACCTTTTCCTTATACCATGATCATGCATCTATGCCATGCTTATGCACCCATAATATTTGTACCAAGAACTAATGAGTCAAAATCCATGTATATTAAAAGCCTTTTACCCCCATAACCTAACTAAGATGACCATACTATCTTAGATTAGAAACCCATTTAAAAATTAGTTAAATCATAACTAACCAATGGTTATGATCTTTTGAAGGTATCAATGGTTGACGTACCTGGAACTGAAGCTGGAACTGAACTTGAAATCGTGGAGACACTCCTCATCGTTCGACTAAAGAAGCAGGAGGAGAATTTCCAAGCCATGCTCGACTCTGCATTGAAAACTCAAAAAACTCACTTTAATGAAGCCTTGATAGAATAACAAAATGTTTTCAACAAAAGGTTTAGTTTCTCAACAAGCCTATTTTTACAAAGCCCTGAGCACTCAACATGATCTTGTCCAAAATGATATGATTTTCACTTGATTTCAAGCTTCAATTTGATCCATTTTCCTTAAACTATTATATGATTTTAAATGTCCCCTGTAATGCGAGCATTGTTAACTTGATATGTGAAACTAAGGATTTGTTGAACTTACCCTCTATCGCCACAAAAATGGTGTTTAAATGTTGCACACCAAGTGTTCGATGAAATGCCCTTTGAATTTTTCATAAGCTAACCAGTTGATAACAATTTCATCAGTGTGGGTGACTGACCATTGTGCTAGTGCAGTTGACCCATTTTGACATATTTTGAACCTGAACTAAAATTGTATTTTATGACATTTGGCCTATGACCTAATACTCCTAACATATGTTTAACGATGTATTGAGCCAATGGTTACTTAATGTAAATCTATAAAGTTCATTGATTACTTGATTGTATCATAATGTTTCCATTGGCCTTTTTGGAATCTATTTGAGTTCTTTCTACCTATTTTACATGTTTATATAGCAGAGCTACTATTCTGATAGGGTAGTGAGGGAAAAACCATCAGCATTGTGCATAATGACCATTGCAACCCTTGCTAAAAAGGGTAATGTCCTAGCCATAAGATCTAGTCCGCCTTATATTTTATTGATAAGATTGATAGTGACATGTTTACGATACAATTTATATCTATTATATTTACATGTTATAAGTTACATTGGCTTATTGATCTTATATGATCTTTCCATTAAAAGTGATAGTTTAACCTTGATTATTTTAACAGTATTTGACTTTTCATCCTAATTACCTATGAGTTAAGAATTTAGTGTGCAATTCCATTGAATTTATTGGTTAATCCTTTATTGTTAACCTAATAAGCTTCTTGTTGACTATTGTTGAGTATTTTGCTCCTTTATTGTGTTTACACATCTTTAATTGATATCCATTTCCATTTCTCTTGATTTTGGCATTTTATGTGCCATCTATTGAACCATTCTTTCTTGATTTATTAACTCTATTTTATCCTTCATTTGTTATCCATTGAGCAACTTATTGAGCTATTATTAATTATTTATTGACTACCTAGTTTGACTGTATGATAATATATATTTGACTCACTGAATATTATATACACACCTAATTACTGGTTTAATATTTTTTAGGTAAGGGGTTCCTAGATTTTTTTCTTCAGCTAGGATTAGAGAATCTTTTGCAATGTAAAAGTTAAAGATTTTGTACTTTTGTACTGTATTCAAAGAAGCTATTTGGTACTGTAATTAGATGAGCTGGCATTATATAGAATGATATGCAAATAATAGATGTAAATATTATCTAAAAATGCATAATGCATTATGGAAATGATGACGTTTAAATAATGATGACAGTGGATGAGATGAAATGAGAATATTAAGTATAGAATTATTGTGACAGGTGTTGAAATTTGATTGTAAGGCACTGATAGCAGGAATGATAATAGGGATTCTATAGGTCTTGGTAGCCTTATCCAGTTTACACATCCTAAGACCATCATGATCCAAAGTTGAGATGTGACAGAGGTGATATCATAGCATATATATACTGATAGCATATAGATATGTGTCAATAAGGCATAGGTGAACCGAAGATCATAGGAACTCCTGTCTCGTCATTTGTTTGATATGTGTATATCCTGCAATAATCATGACGTGGTAAATCATTATGTTTATCTTGTAGTGATCAGAATAACATTAGAGAGATGTGATCGAGTTAGAGATTGCAGATGTGAGAGGGCAAATAAGCTTAGTAGAGTGGAAGAGAAGCCTAGTTATGGGGCAAAGGTTGCCTCATATGAATCATTGCTAAGGGAGGAATCATATGAACCTCCCAGATTGAGGAGAAGGACAGAGGAAGCTAGAGAGGATGAGGATGCTTGGAGACTAGAGATAATGCAAGGAATGACGAAATTGAGATAAGAAATACAAGAATTAAGAAGAGAGAGATAAGCAATGCCACCACTTGCACCACCAATGGTTTCACTAATTGCTCCACCTGCACTAGTGCCACCAGTTGTTGTGCCAGGTGAACCTGTAGTTCGGGAAGGTTAACGTATGATAGATGAAGGTAGAGTAAGTATGTTTAGCTTTCTAAAGCTGAAGTTGCCATAATTTAAGGAAGAAAAGGGTGAGGAACCCATAGATTTCCTAGAGCAAGTGGAAAAGGTAATGAGATGGCTACCGTGTTCAGATGCTAAGGCAGTAGAGTTAGTAGGATTATTGTTTAAAGGGAATGCCTGGAACTGGTTTGCTAGGCATATGGAGGAACAATTGTATAGTGATGCACCACCAACCTAGGCACAATTTAGAACGATGTTGATAGATGAGTATATGACTGAATGAGTAAGGGAAAAGGACATTATTTAAGTTGAACAGTTGGAGAAGGGAAATCTTAGTGTACATGAGTATGCTAATGAATTTATTAGGCTAAGTAAGTATACCAGGCAAATATTATAGACAGAAGCATAACTGATAAGTAGATTCAAACATAGGTTACATGCCTATTTGCTTAATGCATTGCTATCTATTGAATTTACCTCACTGACGAAGATTATTGATAAAGCTATTTAGATGGAAGAAAAGTTCAATGAAGAAATATCTAAGAAGGAAAGATGGATTGGGAGGACAAGAAAGAAAAGGTGAACGAAGTTGTAAGTAAAAGTCAATAGAGATAGTGATTAGAACTGAACAGAGGCAATAGACAGATAGTCAAAGAAGCAGTAAGATTGTGTAGTACCCTAGAAAAGCCTACCATAATTGAACTATATTATTATCAATTTTTGGTTTTAAATCATTGAAATAACTAAAAATAATTTTTGAGACACAGTTAGAATGCATATGAGATACTGTCCCAAAAAATGTCAATGTCAATAACACTGCCTAGAAAATAGCAGTCTGGTCAACAGATGAATTTCTGATTCTGAATTGGAGTAAAGAATCATATAAATATATGTGTAATTATGGTGAAAATAAAGAGGTGAAAAATGTTTAGGAACACTTAAACAGTAAGTAATGGCAAAATCATAAATAAGTGGAACTTTGGGGGTATAGTGGAAAATTGACTGTCTGAGTTTTAGAATAGCTCTGAAACTATTTCTATAATAAAGTATAAATAAAAATAATCTATTTGAATCCCCACTTTGAAATCTAAATCCCAACAAAATTGTCAGAATAAATTACAGAAGAAGTTGGAGTCAAAGTATGATTTATGGAAAATTTAAGGACTCAAATGCAATTTGTCATTTTTAACTTAGTATATAAGCAACACTTACATATTTTGATGGTCATCTTCTTCTATTCACCAAGCTTGGCTGAAAATCCCAAGCCTTCCTCCCACCAAATTTCTTGCAAATTTCTTAGAAAAACTTAAAAAAAAAAAACTTAGAAACCAACGTTGATTCTTCCTTTTCCATTGAAATTTTGCTTGGAAAATCAAAGGAAATCAAGAACCATCACCTTTGGAATTTCTGGTGGACCATCCATTAGAGGTAACAAGTTGATTTGTTTAGTTTTATATTTGATTTAGATGTTTGAGATGATGATTAGAATGGGTTTTGTGTTTAATTGCATCAATTGATGCATTTGTTGGAATTTCCCCAATTCCAAACCCTAGAATGAAGTTGTCTGAAATGAACCTTTGATTTTTTATTAATTTATATTAATTAATCTTAGAATATGTTAATTGGAGGCTAATGGATGAATTATTTATGATTGGTTTGATGTAGAAAATCAAGATCGAAAAGTTGCCAATTTTCCCTCCTTTAAAGCTTTAGGTGGAAAATCAATTTTCCAAGCTCATTTGAAGTATGAGGTGAGTCTTATATTCATCAAATTACATGCCTAAAGTGTTAAAATATTGATTGGAATTCATTCTCAAAAAGGCCATTTTGGCCGAACCTAAGTAAGGCATATTGCCTTTGATTTTTGCTTCATTTTTGCCTTATTTTCTCTTGCATTTTGAATCCTTTAAATGTTGTTTATTGTTATGTTTAAAATGCCTATCATATTGCCTTGATTGTGATTTGTTGTTGATTAATGGGACAATGTTAGAGTTGCACCCAAACCTTGTCAATTTGTCCATTCTTTGTTGCACACCAAATGTTTGACAAAATGTCTAGTTCAGTTTTTCATATGCCTATCACTTCTTCATCCATAGGCCTGCCATTTGAATGATATCGTTGCCAGCGATATTGGCATGCTAATTGTGCTAACCTTTTGTTTATGTATGACCAACCTATGTTCCATCCCATTGTTAATTGCCAAACCCTTTGTCATTGTATATCTACTTGCTATTTCTATTCCATTGATTATATTGCAACTTGAATTGATTGATATTAAGTTATTGATACTTGGTGATACCATTGTTTTGTAATGGTATCTAATGACTTGTTCCTTACTTTTATTGACTTTGATGTGGTTTGACAGAGCTGCCGCTCTGACAGGATAGTGGGTACATACTGTCGACAATGTACACATTGTATAATGATACCCTAGCTAGGAAGGGTTACAGTCCTAGCCATAACACCTAATCAGTCTTATGTTCACTGATACATGATGATATATGTTATATGCATTTCATGGCCCTATATATGCTTTATCCATGTGATACACTTTCCATTAATTTGATTATTGACTTTACAGTCATATTCTATAACTTGATTCTGTATCCTGATATCCTTAAGCAGATTGACATCATTTTATCATCTGTCTATCCTTTACTCATATTCCAGTTCATAATTATGATCGATGCATATTAGATTCACTGGGTATCTTATATACTCACCTCTTTCATTGTTTCCTTTTCCAAGTGCAGAGTAGGAGGTAGAAATCCTAACTTTTGACTCTCTGTGGATTCTTACAGTGTCTTTTAGCAGTGTAATTAATTTAAACACTGTATTTTGTATGTTCATATTTTAGCTGCTCTATAGGTTGTATATGGTATAGTTAGTTTATGAACATATATGTATGACATATTATGGAGTATAATTAATGTTATGGCATGATATGATGATTGTTACAGCCACTTGTAGTCAGAATTATATGTTAGTATAGGTGATCTAAAGACAATCATTATAATGATGTTTTTAGAAATATATCAATAAAAAGGCATTGTTTAATAATCTGTAATTATTATTGTTTAGAGTAATATTGCATAACTGTTTAATAAAGTTCATGGTATAAACATATCATGAAGGCATTCATGATATGATCATGATAGTGAGACGCTTATCATGTGTAATTATGTTTTAACCTAAATTTACCTTGTCATAGAATCAATGAGAATGGACATTATTGATTCGGAAAGACTAGCACATGCGTATACTATTTGATTTGATCAAATCATCTGATCTCATAAAGATGCTAACATTGAGATGTTTGAGTATAGCATGTGGATGCTTACTAGGAGTA
>CANXYC010028963.1:0-26853 GCA_948193065.1 Aleurites moluccanus
GATTTTATAGTTGGTCTACCGAGGACTTTGAGGGGTTATGACTCCATATGGGTGATTGTAGATCGTTTGACAAAATCAGCCCATTTTTTGGAGGTTAAGACCAACTATACGGCAGCTTAGTATGCACAGTTATATGTGGACAAGATTATACGGCTTTATAGAGTTCCTTTGGTGATTATTTCGGACAGGGGTACACAGTTTATTTCTCAATTTTGGCATAAGTTTCAGGAGGTTATAGGTACCCAGTTACAGTTTAGTACTGCTTTTCGTCTGCAGACTGATGGGCGGTTAGAGAGGATGATCCAGACTTTGGAGGATATGCTCAGATTGTGTGTTCTGGACTTCAAAGATAACTGGGATTTCTATTTTCCATTGATTGAGTTTTCTTACAACAACAGTTTCCATTCTTCTATTGGTATGGCTCCATTTGAAGCACTATATGGTAGGAAGTGCAGATCTCCAGTGTGTTGGGTGGAGCCGGGGGAAAAGCAGCTAGAGGGACCAGAGTTAATCAGAGAGACTATGGAAAAAGTGAATATGATTAGAGATCGGATGAGGAATGCCTTCAGTAGGCAGAAGAGTTATGCTGATCCGAAGAGGAAGGACGTACATTTTGCAGTTGGTGATCATGTCTTCCTTAAGGTCTCACCGATGAGGGGTGTTATGAGATTTGGGAAGAGGGGAAAGTTATCACCAAGGTTTATAGGCCCGTTTGAGATTCTTGAGAAGATAGGTAATATGGTCTATAGATTGGCTCTTCCACCTAATATGAACCAGGTGCATCCGGTTTTTCATATCTCTATGCTGCAGAAATATGTGTCCATTTCATCGCACATATTGGAGGTTCAGGATGTGGATCTCAGTCAGGACTTGTAATATGAGGAGCTTCCAGTGGAGATCATTGATCGACAAGTCAAGCAGTTGCGGAATAAGGATTCGATAATTAAAGTGCTTTGGAGGAACCAGACTATGGAAGAGAGCACTTGGGAGAGTGAGCAGGAGATGAGGAGCAGATATCCATTCCTGTTCCAGCAGTGAGATATGTATCTATTTAAATTTGAGGACGAATTTAATTGAAAGGGGGAAGAATGTAATACCCTAGAAATGCATAAAAGGTTTTAGTGAATAAAATTCTCAGTATATAGATTAAAATCATCGAAATGACCAACAATAATTTTAGAAAACCAGTTAGAGCGAAAATGAAAAAAAATTCAGAAAACATCGGTACCGATATCGCCGCTGTAAAAATAGTAGAACGGACGACAGATGAATTTTTGAATTTGGTTTGAGCATAATTGAATATATATATTCATATGTGAATACAGTAAAAAAGAAATTTGAGAAAATATTACACACTGCACACAAAACGAGCAAATTCTTATTTGGGGTGAATAGTTAATTTTCACAGTCCGATTTTCAACACGACTCTGAAATTATTTTTGTTAAATAATATTAATTAAAATATGATGTTTAAATATCCACTTTGAATTCTGATTCCTGACGAAATTACCGAAAAAATTTACTGAGCGAAAAAGGACCAAAACCAAATTTTGAAATATTTGAGAACTAAAGTGAAATTTACCTATTTTGTCTTATTATATAAGCACAAAATAGGCAAATTTTCTGCCATTTTGTTCTTCATTGCTGTGACTTTCCTCTTAACTTTTCCAATTGATTTTCTTCTTCTTCTTTTTTTCCATGATTTGTGAAGCAAAATTATTACAAATCACAAACTAAAACCATACAAACTATAAACAACCAAAATTAACCATAGGAAATCAAAAATTTTGAAGAACAAGCAAGGGAGCAATTCAGCCAAAAAGGGATTTTTGGGGTAAGTTGGTGTTTTGTTTGATTTTTTAGTTTAAATAGGTTAATTATGTGATAAAAGGAATGGGTAAATGATTTAATTGCATCAATTGATGCATTAAACAATTTTTCCTAATTTAAAACCCTAAATTTAAAGTTGTGTAATATGATTTTGAGTATATGGATTAGGATAGGTAAATTTGCTTTAGAATAAGTCAATTGGGTATTAATAGATATTTAATTGACGTTCGTTTCGTTGCAGAAAACTTGTTCAGGAAAAATCATCAAATTTGGCCTAAACCGAGTATTTGAGAATTTGGTAGCAATTGCATTATTTTTGGTGATTTGGAGGCTTAGGTGAGTCTACTATTTATCAATTTACTTGTCCAAATTGTTAGAATAAACTTTGGAATCCAATTGTGCAAAATGAGTATTGGTCGAACCCTAAATTGTGAAATTTGCCTATGAATTGCCTTGTTTTTTCTTTGGTTTCCATTGCTTATTTGATGCCTTTATTGAAGATTATTGAGTTGTTTTTGTTGCTTATGAAATTGCTTCCATTTATATGTTTATTGATAATTGGGACAATATCGATATTGCGCCGAAACCATGCCGAAAATCCGTAGGCCAACCATTTGAATACCACCGTCGCCAGCGATAATGGCATGCCAATTGCGATAACTTTTTTGCCGTAAATGACCAAAATATGTTTGTTTCCATTTTTTTGTTGTTAGACCTTTAGTCATCGTTTCATTGATTATTATTGATGTCTTATTGATTTTAGGCTCATTAATTGATTCTAATGAGCTATTGCTACTTAACTGCTATTGATTGATTAATATTGAGTTTATTGAAATTGAGGATACCATTGTGGTATAATGGTATCCACTGATAAGTTTCTTTCTTATGTTGACCTTATGTGATATAACAGAGCTACCAGTTCGACAGGATAGTGGGAAAATACTATCGACCTTGTGCACATTGTATTACTGATACCCTAGCTAGGAAATGGGTTATGGACCTAGCCATAAGACCTGGCCTGTCTTATGATACAGATATTGCTACATGAGACTTTATATGCGCATATAGTTCGCATATAGTCCAGATTAATTGTTACTAGAGATTGTATAATTTCATACAATCCATCCCTTTATCTGTTTTTCTTTATGGTACTGAACCTTTGATATCATTATTGATCTATTCTGTCATTTACTGTAAATGCTTCTATAAATTGGTTATACTAAGCATTTGATATCATTGGTTCCTCTGTAAATCTCACTTTTATTAGCGATGCATATAGATTCACTGAGTATCTTATATACTCACCCTCTCATTGTTTACTTATTTCAGGAGAGGAGTAGATTGCAGAATCCTGTCGTCTGTCATCCAGGGATTTCTACCAGCATTACCAATGTATATATATTTTGTACTCTGTACTTTGATGTTCATATCTAGTTGCTCCATGGGGTATGTATGGATTAGCTAGGACATGAACAGATATATATATATATATATATATTTATGATGATATATGAGATGATATTTTCAGAATGAATAGTATTTTATGAGTGATTGGATATATAGATATGTTGTATATAACTGATGATGGGTTTCCGCTGCAATATGATGGATAATTTTTTTTTTTTCTGCTGTGATAAATATATATGTATATTGTGAATGTGATTGATACTAAGTTCTACGGGTGTCGGTCGCCATTGGTATCTCCCGTGCCCTAGGACTATCATGATCCGGCCGTGGGATCGGGTCGTGATAGTTCCCATTAAAATGAGCATATTAGACATTCATGGTCTAACAATCTCCTCCCTTTTATGGTGATAAATAACTTCTAAGTGCAATAATTGAAAATGTGAACAAAGGAAAATTTGTTAAAGAATTAATACAAAACTCCCCTTGAATTTGTGCCAACAAGATATAAATCACATTTTTATCACTTTTACATTTCTACTCCCCCTTTGTTTGAAAGCAATAAAAAAAAATGGTGTCCAAAAAGAGTAAAAAATGTATTTTTTGATATTATAGAGAAGAAATAATTTTGTTGAAGTATAAAATGTGCATGATTTAAGTGAAAGCATCATGAACTGGCTACAAACCCATCAAAATGATCATTAATAAGCCAAAAAGAATATTTATGACCAAAACAAAGCATTTGAACCTACAACAGTTTTATTGAGCAAAAACATAACTTAAATGATAATAATAATTAGACATTCAAACATAATTGCAAGGAGTAAAAAGTATCATATATAGATAATTGAAAAGTTGTACATCCAAAGGTTCCATGCAAAAAAAAAAAATCTAAACAGCAGGTGGATCAACTAGAGGATTGATTATGGGGCTGGAGACTGTATCACTCGAATCTGAAGCTGTAGAGGAACTCCAGTCTCATGAAGGGTGGCAATTGAATCTCGCTGCTGGTGTCAAAAGTGATTTATTGCTCCTTTGATGGAAGTATGTGTGGAGGTAATATCAGTGACAAGATCATCAAGAGTTTGAATGCGAGCAAGTATATTATGCTCAAATGCATCCATGCGACCCATGATGTGCGCAGCCAGCTGAGAGAGGTCCATCATATGAGGCACGATG
Organism: Aleurites moluccanus; assembly: GCA_948193065.1. Taxonomy (NCBI): domain Eukaryota; kingdom Viridiplantae; phylum Streptophyta; class Magnoliopsida; order Malpighiales; family Euphorbiaceae; genus Aleurites; species Aleurites moluccanus. The sequence goes on from CANXYC010028963.1 coordinate 4,414, forward strand.
GAGGTTGAAGTTGCGGGAGGTACAGACTCAGAGTCATTATCACTGTTATCTTTTGCTTCTTCCTCATTTCCTACTTCACCAACCTCTCCTCGCAAAACATATACCCCATCTCGATTTCTAACGACAATGTTCATCATGGTAAGAGTAAGCAAACCAAGAATCCTTCTGTCATCATTTTGGTACATAAGGGACTGATAGGAGGTGGTTTCAGGGTTAAAGTGAAATTTTGGGTGAGGGTTGGTTTTGGTTATCCTAGTATAAATGTGGATGATCAAGTGTCCTAAAATAATATCACCAGTTTTCCTCCTAGATAGCGAGTCGAGATTATCAATTAGCCATCTATAAGATTCAAGCTGGCGATTATTCTCAATACACTATAAAAAAAAATAATCAATTTTAAGGATAGCACTATAACTAGTTCCTCTAGCATTGATGATATAAAACATGATTCTATGAATGATGTTGAGGATAAGACTCATAATACTAGTAGATTTAGCAGTTATAGGGTTAAATTTAATTTCTAAATTAGTGATTTGGGTCAAAAAAGTGTTTTCATCAAAATCATTGTGAAAATTATCTAACCCATTTTAAGGAAAGCCAAAAATTTATTTTAATTTGTCTCTTAACAAAACATAGGGTTGACTAGTAATTTAAAAGTCATTATACCATAGGAAGAACCAATGGTTGTATTGACCTTTAAGATAGAGAAAAATTCTTGAACCAGAAGAAGAAAACATAGACAACAAGTAATTTGGCTCTAACCTGGCCTGTTAACCCTAACTTTCCAAGAGTACTCCATGCCATTTAATGAGATGGGAGAATTTTGTGAATAGTGATTAGAAGCATAAACATCTTCTTTTCTTATGGAGTTAGTGAGTTTAGAACTTGGTCGTGGGCGGATGGTTGGAACTGAGGTTGATGAGGAGGAGCCGCAAGTTGTTGAAAAGGTTCACCTAACTTTTATTTGCCTCTAACAGTGCGAGCAACTCTGGTAATGGGAGGAGGAGGCGCAGGAGAATATGACAAAGAAAAGGAATCAAATGTAGAATCATTGATTGCCTTTTTTTGTCCTGGAAGTAGTGGTTTTGATGCATTTGGGAGCCATAAAGATAAAAGAAATGATGAATTTTATAGGGAAATCAGATTTTCAGAGAGAGAATTAAGAGAATTTGAGATAAAAAAAAGGTTTTAAGTCGAAGTGCGAATACATTTTTATTGAAAACGGGTCAGTAGCGGCCGTGAATAAGAAGTAGTGGCTGCTACTAATTAATAATGGGCGTTACTAATGAAGTAGCGGCCGTTATTAAAAAACAACAGGTGCTAATCTGTTCAAAGAGAGAATCAAGGATAGTTACCCAGATTTGCGGGCGGTACAACATTTGTAGCGGTCGTTACTCAAATAGCAAGCAAGACAAATCATTTTAGCAGGCATTACAAGCTAGAAACAGGCATAGGAACAAAAAAAAACATATATTGCTCACATCAAATATTTATATCACTTCCATCCAATATACCCAATTCACGTTTAATAAAATTTAAACGTTCCTCATTTAAAGGTTTTGTAAAAATATCCACAAGTGGATAATTTGAAGCAACAAATTCAAGAGCAACATTATTGCTTAATACAATGTCTCTAAGAAAATGATGTCTAATATCAATATGTTTGCTTCTAAAATGTTGAACAGGATTTTTTGATAAGTTGATAGAACTAGTGTTATCACACTTAATTAGAAACTTGTCCAAATGCACACTTAAGTCATAAATTTATTGTTTCATCCATAACACTTGTGCATAACAACAAGCGGTTGCCACATATTTGACTTTCGCGGTGGACAAAGCCACTGAATTTTACTTCTTACTAAACCAAGAAACAAAACTATTTCCTAAGAATTGACAAGTACCAAAGGTACTTTTCCTATCCATGCAACTACCGACAAAATCCGCATTGGAATAGCCAATTAAATTAAAATGCATGTTCTTTTGATACCAAAAGCCTAGATGTTGTGTGCCAATCAAATATTTTAAAATCCTTTTGACCTCATGCAAATGAGATTCTTTAGGACATGATTGAAAATGTAATACCCTAGAAATTCCTAACTCATATGCATAATTTAATTCTCAGTATGTGGTTCATAAGTCTTGGAATGATGGGAAATAATTTTAGAGACACAGTTAGAAAGCAAACTAGTTACTTTTCCGAAAAGCGGCGGTGTCGGGAATACTGCTGAGAAATTAGCAGTTCGGGCAACTTAAGAATTTCTAAATTGGACTAAGGGTAAAAGATCACCTTAATGCATGTGTAATTTTGGTAAAAAGAAAGAAGTGAAAAACATTTAGGAACACTGAAAAAGTAACCAATGGCAAAATCATAAATAAAAAGAACTTTAAGGTGAATAGTGAAAATTGGTCTGTGAAGTTACAGAATGACTCTGAAACTATTTTTATAAATAAGTATAAATTAAAATAAGTTTATTGACTCCTCACATTGGAATCCAAATCCTGATAGAATTGTCAGAATAAATTACAAAAGAAGTTGGGGTCAAAACCTAATTATTTAGAAATTTAAGGACCAAAATATAATTTATCAATTGATTTTAGTATAAAAGAAGCACTTAGAAAATTTTGACTCATCTTCTTCTTCATTTCTCTTCTTGGCCGAACCTAGCTATCATCCTTTCCCATCCATTTCTTCACCAATTTGCACCAAAATTCTTAGTAAAAATCATAGAAAAATTAAGTCCTAACCTTGTTCTACCTATCTCCATCATTAATTTGTAAGAAAAAGCAAAGAAAATCAAGAAACATTAAAGGCAAGATTTTGGGTTCTTCATCACCAAGAGGTAAGGAGTTAGTTAGTTTGTTTTTATGGTTTAGTTGAATGATTTTAAGCTTGAATTTGATTGGTTTTAGGATTGATTGCATCAATTGATGCAAATTATTGAAAATGACTAAATTTCCTATCTTGGTTGAAGTTGTATGAAAGGGTTTGATGATTTAGTGTTATTTTATATTAATTAGGGTTTGATGATTTAGTGTTATTTTATATTAATTAATGTTAGAATATATTAATTGGAGGTTAATAGGCAACTAATTAGTGGTTAATTTGATGTAGAATACAAGTTGTGATAAGGTTGCCCTAATTGGCTCATTTGGAGAATTGTGGAGAAAATTAATTTTCCAAAGCAATTTGGAAGCTTAGGTGAGTCTTATATGCATCAAATAACATGCCTATATCATTGGAATTGAAATTGGAATTCATATATGGAACTTGAGTTTTAGCTGAACCTTGATGTACTATTCATTGCCATAGTTTTTCTTTGTTTTTCCTTTGAATTCTTTAGCTAATTTGATCCATTTTGTATTGTTTAATCTTGTTTCTTTGATACCTATGTTATTGTTGCCAATATGCCTTATTGTTGATTGAAATGGGCAAGTCAAATTTGAACCTAAACCTAACCAATTGGCTTGCCAAATTGTGCCCACCAACTGTTTGTTTAAATGCCTAGTTCATTTTGTCTTTGGCCTATTGCTTTGTATTCCATATGCCTACTATTTGAATTCCATTGTCACCATCGATATTGGCATGCCAATTGGCCCGCTGATTTCCTTTGTCGAACCAACCTTTTTTCTATAACTTTGTTATTTACCATAACTCTTATCCTTGATTATATGTTATATATTACAATGCCTTTAATTCAAATACCATTTGATTTGAAAGATATTGAGTAATACCATTGTTGATACCATTTTTGAATAATGGTGTCTATTGATATAATCTTTACTTGCATTGACCTAAATGTGGTTTGACAGAGCTGTCAATCCAACAAGGTAGTGGGTACATACTGTCGGCAATATGCACATTGATATTGATGCCCTAGTTGGAAAGTGCTATTGGTCCCGGCCATAGGACCTTATCAGTCTTATGCTTACTTAATATATGATCGACTGTGTGATTATACATAGTCTACGTGTTACAGGGCCCTATATCTGTCTTATCATATAATTCCATGACTTCGATATGACCATTGATATTCATATCGATTTCTGATACTGATTCTATAAACCTATATGATTGATACTGTTCCATTGTTCCTTTATCATATATATATCATTGTCCCATCCTATTTTGACTTCTGATGCATATAGATTTACTGAGTATCTTATATACTCACCTTTTCCTTGTTTAACCATTTCACGAGAGGAGTAGACTGTAGAATTTCGTCGTCTGTCATCTGAGGATTTCTGTTACAGTCATTTCATGTATATATTTGAATTCAGTATTATTTTTGGTGTTCATAATCTAGTTGCTCTATAGAGTATGTATGGGTTAGCTAGGATATAAACAGTTATATATGTATGTGATGATATTATATGATATTATGAGATACTTGATGATCCTATGATATGATATATTAACTATTACAACCAATTGCACTAAATTACTGAATGAATTGTAGAATAATAGAATGGATGACAACTAAGTAAAATGAATAATATATTGTGGTTTATAGATTATGCATATGATACTGGGTTCTACGGGTGCCGGTCGCCATTGGCATCTCCCTCATCCTAGGACCATCGCGATCCGGAAACGGGTCGTGACAGAAAACTTGCACATAAATACACGACAAACATAATATCCAACCTACTAGCAGTTAAATAAAGCAAGATACCAATCATATCTTTATATTTTTTCTCCTCAATAGGCTTACCAAGATCATCCTTGTCAAGCTTGACGGTGGAGCTAATTGGTGTTCTACTTGCCTTTTCTCCATCCATTCCAAATCTCTTGAGAAGTTCCTTTGTGTACTTTGATTGATTAATAAAGATGTCTTCCTTACATTGTTTGATTTGTAATCTAAGGAAGTACTTCAATTCTCTCATCATGTTCATCTCAAATTCAATTTGCATGCATGAAGAGAATTCCTTACACAAAACCTCATTAATAGTACCAAAACTTATATCATTAACATAAATTTGCACAATTAACATGTTATGCATGTCCTTTTTAATGAAAAGTGTTGTATCAACTTTACCTTTTAAAAAACCATTGTTAATAAAAAAAAAAAGTGCTAAGTCTATCATACCAAGCTCTAGGAGCTTGTTTAAGATCATAAAGAGCTTTTTAAAGTTTAAAAACATGATTAAAAAATCAAATTATTCAAAACCATGAGGTTGTTCAACATAAACTTACTCCTCAATAAAACCATTTAAAAAAGGCACTTTTAACATTCACTTGATACAACTTAAAGTTCATGTGATATGCAAATGCAAGTAGCATCTTAATAGCCTCAAGTCTAGCCACCGATGCAAAAGTCTCATCATAATCTATTCCTTCCTCTTGATTATATCCATTTGCCACCAATCTATCCTTGTTCCTAGTGATCACACTAACCCCATCTAGTTTGTTTCTATACACCTATTTGGTACCTATGATGGGATGGTTTTATGGTCTAGGAACCAAAGTCCAAACCTTGTTTCTCTCAAATTGGTTCAATTCATCTTGCATGGCCTCAACCAAACTTTCATCATCTAGGGCCTCATTGATATTCCTAGATTCAATCTTAGATATAAAGGCTAGGTTATTCACTATTTCTTTGAAAAAAGATCTTGTGGCCACACCCTTTGAGATCAAACCTTGTTTCTCTCAAATTGGTTCAATTCATCTTGCATGGCCTCAACCGAAATTTCATCATCTAGGGCCTCATTGATATTCCTAGGTTCAATCTTAGATATGAAGGCTAGGTTATTCACTATTTCCTTGAAAGAGGATCTTGTGGCCACACCCTTTGAGGTTTAACCAATTATAAGGTCTTTTAGGTGGTCTTTTTTTAATTTCTAATCCTTTGAAAGTTCAACATTAATAGGAGGAATTTCTATGGCCATGGAAGAATTTCTTTGGTCATTAAGATTCTTTGAAGATGAATCAACAAGAGGCTCTAGGTCAATGAATGAATCCTGCACATGATCAAATATGTTATCATTCTCAATAAGATCAAATCTATGCACATTAAAAGGACTAGTTTCATCAAATGTAATATGCATGGAATCTTCAATAACTAAAGTTTTTTTTTATTAAAGACTCTATAAGTTTTGCTAGAAGTTGAATAGCCTAAGAAAATACTTACATCTGTTTTGGAGTCAAATTTTTCAAAATTGTCCTTGGTGTTTAATATAAAGCATTTGCATCCAAATAATCTTATATATGAAATTCTTGTTTTTCTTCCATTCCATAACTCATAAGGAGTTTTGTTTAAAATTTCTCTTATATAAAGTCTATTTGAAATATAACAAGCACTATTGATGGCTTCAGCCCAAAAGTACTTAGGAAGTGAGTAACATTGAACATAGTTTTAGCCATATCAATAAGTGTTTTATTTTTCCTTTCTACAACTCCATTTTGTTAAGGAGTTCTAGGAGTAGAAAAGTTATGAAAAATTCTTATTTCATCACAAAAAATTTTAAAATCATGATTAACAAATTTTTTTCCATGATCACTTCTCCAAGATGTGATGTAAAAAAATTTTCATTTTGGATTCTTTTAGCAAAAGATTTAAACTCCTTGAAACTTTCATTATTATGAGCGAGAAATAATACCCAAGTAAATCTAGAGTAATCATCAATAATGATAAATGCATATTGTTTACCTCCAAGACTAAATGTCCTATAAAGGCCAAATAAATCCATATGCAAAAGCTCTAGAGGTCCAGTAGAAGAAACAATAAGTTTTATTTTAAAAGAACTTTTGACTTGCTTGCCCATTTGACATGCATCACATATTTTATTTTTATGAAACTTGACCTTGGGAAGACCAATTACAAGCTCATTAGACTTAAGATTGTCAATGTGATCCATGCCAACATGTCCATGTCTCCATGCCACAACCATACATCATCACATAGAGAAACCATATAATCAACATTATCATTATGCATGTTAGTAATATCAATCATATAAACATTGCCAATTCTATGACTGACAAATAAAATTTTATTATCCTTTAAATGCTTCACATAGCATTTCTTAGGAGTAAAAGAAATTTTATTTCCCATGTCACATAATTGACAAACACTAATCAAGTTATGCTTCAATCCATCAACCAACAACACATATTCAAAAGAGGGTTTATCGGTCTCACCAATTTGCCCAATTCTAATGATTTTACCTTTATCGTTGTCACCAAAAGTTACATTTCCACCTTTCTTCTCTTCCAAGTTTGAGAGAAGACCTGCATTATTAGTCATGTGCCTTGAACATCTACTATCCAAATACCATGACTCTTTTTTCCTTGTGGATTTCAAGCATACCTACAAATGATGAAATTCATCTATTTTTATGTATCCAAATACTTTTAGATCTTTAAGGGTTAGCATCAATATAACCTAAATGCACATTTCTAATATGGCACTTGAAGTTCGAATGGCCAAATTTCTCACAATAGTGACATCTTAAATGAATTTTATACTTTTGTTGAGATTTTTTCCTATGCTATGGTTTGGAATAATATTGAGGCCAATAACCATATTTTGATTTTGGTCTAGAATATGTATTCTTTGGTCTTCTAAAATGAGAGTCATACATGACATGCCTACACACATTTGCTTTAGGCCTAGCATTTTTAGGTGGAGGCATGTAATCAATATGAGCATGTGTGCTTGATGCCTTTACAAATGTAATCTTAAATATTGATGGGGCATCCCCTCCACTATAACCAAGTCTATATTTAATTGTAGGACACTTTTGAGACTCAAGTATTTTATCCAATTTTTCTTTGTCATTACAAAGTTTGGACATGCAATCACTATAAGAGTCTAACTTATTTTTCAACAAGGAATTCTCATTTTTTAGCATATTGCATTCTTGGCCTCTAATGTTAATGGCCTTTTTTAATTCATCATTAGATGCACTTAATTCATTTATTTCATTTTCATAGGCATCACAAGCATTTAAGACTTCAATTGATATTTCTTTTAATTTATCATATTTATTTTGCAACTTATAATATTTTGAAAGCAACGTATCTATAATTTGTATGGCATCATTATTAGAGTTAAAATCGAAATTACTAACCTCACTTGAAGATGCATCCTTTTCATTTGCCATGAAGTAAAGATTGGCTACTTCATCTTTGCTGGCTTCCTTCTCTTCATCGGAGTCACTTAAATCATCCCAAGTGGCCGCCAATGCCTTCTTCTTGAAGCCTTTCTCATTCTTCTATCTTGGACAATCTGCTTTTATGTGACCAAATTTGTCACACTCAAAGCATTTCACTTGATTACCCTTATACTTCTCATGCTTCTCATATCTTTCAAATGGCATTTTGTTCTTGTTTTTCCTAAGAATAAGATTTCTTATTCTTTTGGTGAGCAAGGCATTGTCTTCATCATCTTCCCCTTAATCACTATCAATAAAAGAAGCCTCCTTGGAAGCAATAAGAGTTATTCTTTTATTCTGCTCTTCAATTTTGTCTTAAGATAAAGTAATTTCATGTGTGAGAAGTTTTTCCAACAAGTTGTCAATTGGGAGGATACTCAAGTCATTGGCTTTCTTAATTGAAGCTACTCTTGCTTCCTAATTTTTCTTGAGTAGAACTCTCAAGATCTTACAATTGATATCTTCTTTAGAGTAATTCTTCCCAAGCTTCCTTATTTGATTTACAATTACCATTAGACGATAGTACATTTCAGATACCTTCTCATTGGATAGCATTTGGAAGAGCTCATATTCATGAGTAAGAATTTGAATTTTCTTACCCTTAACTTGATTTGTTCCTTCATGAGTGCTCTCAAGAGTATCCCAGATTTGCTTTTCCGAAATGTAATGGGAGATTTGTCCATACTCCTCTCTACTCAAAGCACAATAGAGAGTGTTCATTGCCTTTTGATTCCTCCCATTTGCTTTCTTTTTCGCCGGTGTCCATTTAATTTTTGGTTTGATGACTTCCATATCATAAAAAAATTTTGTAGAAATAATATAACCCGCTTCAACTATATCCCAAAGATCAATTTCATCACTATCTATGTAGATTTGCATTTTATTTTTCTAATAAGGATAGTTGGTGTCATTGAAGTAAGTTGGTCTCATAGTGGAACCGCCTTCAATGGTGTCGGTTATTTGGTTTGCCATTTGATCTTTGAACCAAGATGGTTAAATCTTTAAAAAAGTAGATTTAAAGCTCTAATACCAGTTGAAAGTCCCTTGGCAACCAAGAAGGAGAGTGAATTGGTTGTCTTTAAAAATTAATGACAACTTAAAATAAATAAGGAGAAGAAGGAAAGAAAATTCACACAAGGAATTTATAGTGGTTCAGCCAAAACAAGCCTATGTCCACTCCTCAAGAACACACTTAAGTAATTCACTAACTTTGATTCTTTTTACAAGTTCAAGATCAAACCTCAAAGTGTTTTGGATCACACTAAACCTTACAAGTGTTTTATAAGTAGGCTAACACATAACCCAAAAGAATTATAAGAGATGAGAAAGAAATTATCCAATAACTTTTATCCAACTCTCAGAAATTAATTACACTTTAAGTACCTTGAAGTTTTAGCAATTAATTCTCTTTACAATAAGAAACTCAAATTTAAGTTTAAGAACACTTGAATGCTTTAAAGGTATGAATTAATGAACTACAAATGGTTGTTGTTCTCCTATTAAATTGATACCAACTCATGTAAATAGTCCTCAACTTAAAAGAGATGTTTAGGAATATTAAATGTGCATTGAATGCAAATTCACGTCAATGCAACGACTATATTTTTATCAGTTTTTCAGGTGTAGCAGTAGCTACAAACAGAGTAGCCGATTCTACTAAGGAAGTAGCAAGAGCTATTTATCTTGTAGCGAGTACGACTCAGTCTTGCAATGAAAACTTCACAACTGTGACTTTCAGTGTAACAGTGATGAATAATCTTAGTAACGGGTGCTACTTAACAAGTAGCGGGGGTGAAGGTTCATTCAAATTTCCAAAGTGCTTCTATGTCTTTGAGCCTAATAAGTAGTAGGTGCTACTTAATATATAACGGGCGCTACGACTTGGCTTCTTGAACCCTTAAAATTGGGTTTAAATTTTGCAGTTGTGAATGTTTGTATAGTGGTTGTGTATTATATAGTAGCGGGCGCTACATACTTAGTAACGGGGGCTATACGTTCAGACTCAGGCTACTAGATCTTCTAGATTAAATGTAGTGGCTATGAATAATAGGTAACGGTTGCTACTTACTTAATAGCAGATGTTACACATCAAAAAACTGCATTATGAAAAAAAGAACCTTGTATATAAACAAGAAAACAACATTAAATGATAATTAATTATTTGTTCCAATCAAAATGAGCATGTTAGACATTCAAGATCTAACACTAGGCCTTTTAGTTAATCATTGTACTTGCTTTAATTCTTAACTTCTTTCCTCAACTATTTAATTTCTTGCAATATAGTTTATGTAGCTCTTGACCTACTACCAAGTTCTACTTCCTGTATCTACCTCAGACTCTTAGATGATTCTACTGACTCTACTCTCATTAAGGGTGGATGCAACCTTTCTCAGGTTCTCATCTGAATACTAATATGGAGTACAACATCTTTGAGTTGATCTTTATTATTATTTACTTCTCTCTCTCTTTTCTTGATGGGTAACATCATCACTATAACAACAAATATAAGATTATATCACATAACAAATAACGTTGATAAATACACATATAATAGATAATTGCAAATGACGTGATAGGAAATCCTATGCTCTATGGTATTCCTATTCTCTTCTATATATCCTTCTAATCTAAATTCTAATATCTTATGCTTTTATTAGTTAGCTATTAGCCATTATTAACTAATTAACTATCTAACTAACTAAACTTTGCTATGATACCTCATTTGTCACATCCCTAGTTGAAGATGTGATGGTCCTAGGATGTAGGAACCGTTTAAGATTACCAACACCTATAGAACCCATTTATATAACACATTATATCTAGTTCATATTATTTTTATATTAGATTTCCTTAATTTTTACATAACACTACTCAGTATTCATCATATCTCATATATTAGTTTTGTCATTACATACATACTAGCACTACCTTAGAAACATTTACATTAATATTCACATAAAACTCAATAATTTATATCCCTATCTAATGATCGAGTCCATGGAGCTTTTAGATAGCAAAACACTTCAAAAGAAATTCACACGGGTATTGTAGTTCCAAGAGATGAAGGAATACCTTTGGAACTACTACTAACTTCGTAGACCTGAAAAATAGAAACCACTAAAGAAGTGAGTATAAACTCAGTGAATAATAAATATACTACCATACTTGTGGGGTTAGGATGGTTAAAAGGTAAACAAGTATAGGTTGGGTTCATACATTATCAATTTATTAACAATTTGAATTCTACTACCAGTTATACAAGATTTATATTAATGGATTAAGAAGGATTTTCATATGGAGGTGGGGAATTTAATTTGGATTTTTATAATAGAGTTATATTATGGAATAAATATAAGGATTGCATATATTTAAAATAAGAAGTAGTCTTTAAAATTAGTATGACTTTTACATTTGAAAGTTCGATTTGGGATGACACTTAATCTTAGAAGTTAAAATATAATATTACTCATGACGAAATTTTTAAGTAGAGTTTATAAGTTAAATATAATTGTTTACATGAATATAAAATCAATTAATTATCTTTTGAAATTATTTTGGATGGAAATTCATCTTTTTGTAAAATTTTTAGGAAAATTTTATAAAAGCAATAGTAGAAGAGATTACGTTGTTTCTCATGTAATTTTTAAATATCCATAAAATTTCAAGAAAATTACTATTAATACTTCAAAGATAGAGTATAGAAAATTAATACTAATACTTTAAAGATAAAATATTCAGTAATCATAAAAATAATAATAATTTATCCATTAAATGAAGAATATTTAACTCGTGAGACATATGAGATTTTAAGATAGAATATTTGGGCCCAATCTACTATGATCATGAGGAAGAAGAGGCTATCTATCCTCATAGTATACTTAGAATACATAAGATTGATCAGACCTTATGGTTAGAAGTATTTACACTCCTTCTAACTGGGCGTGCACATTATACACTTTTCAATAGGTTATTGTATATGAAGCCGATGTATATTATTCCACACCCCTTCGGTCGAACATTTCTGTTACTAAATCTCATATTGATTAAAATAAAATTCAACTTTTGTAATTGGTAAAATAAATAGTCTCATAACAAGTCACATAATTTTTAATACTCGTCATTCAAAATAAATTGCTTCATAATAAGGTCCAATAGTCAAAACTGGATAAATTTATCATAATATTCAAAGAAAGTTAAATGACTCATCTCCTTGCTCCCCTTTAAACTTGTAATACCCTACAAATTTCTAACTCATGTGCATGAATAAATTCTCAGTATATGGTCCATTAGTCTTAAATTCATGGGAAATAATTTTAGAAACACAGTTAGAAAGCAAATTTGACACTTTTCCGGAATATGGCGGTGTCGGGACACTGCCGAGAAATTAGCAGTCCGATCAACAGAAAAATTTCTAAAGTTGGCTTGGGGGTAAAATATTACCATAATTTATGTGTAAATTTGATAAAAAGAAAGAATTGAAAATCATTTAGGAACACTGAAAAGTGAACAATGGCATTTTGGTAAATAAAGGGTAATTTAAGGTGAATTATGGAAATGGGTCAGTCAGAGTTACAGAATGACTCCATAACTATTTTTATAAATAAGGATAAATTAAAAGAAGCATATTTCCTTTTCACACTATTATCAAAATCTTAACAGAACTTTCGAAATAAATTTCAGAAGATCTAAGGACCAAAATGCAAAAATTGAAACTTGAGGGATTAAGTTGTAATTTGGCACTCATTTTTGTCTTATATGGGCTGTAAAATTCACAGGTTGCAGCAGCTCTTCTTCTCCAATTTTTGTTCTTCCATTGCCGTTTCTTCACCATTCATTTCCTTTAATTCATAACTTCTTCATTTCTTAACCAAATTCAACAAAATTTGATAGAAAACTTATCTATTCAATTAGCTTAACTCAATTCTAGTCTTAATTTGTTGATTGGAACAAAGGATTGGGAGGCCTATTGCTTTGAAATTTCGGCCATGGAAGAGCTTAGAGGTAAAATAGTTCATTTGTTTAGTTTGATTAATGTTTTAGTGATTATTTAGGTTGAATTGAATAGGTAATTAGTTTAATTGCATTAGATTATCCATAATTAAAAGTAATTGCAATTTGAATGTTGAATTTGAAGTTGTAAAGGGTGAGATGTTGAATTAGTGTTAGGAATGTCAAATTGATATTAGAAATCTTCAATTGGATAGGAATGAACAACTAATTGATGGTTAATTTGATGTGAAATTGTAGATTGAAGGAATTGAGTTTTTAAAGTTTGCTCAATTTGAAGATTTTGGTGAATTGGTGGAAATTAGCTATTGCATTGGCATTTGGAAGGTTTAGGTGAGTTTACATTGCATCAAATTACTTGAATTATTGATTGAATTGTTGAATTGAATCTAATTGGCAAAATCCCTAAAGTGGCCGAACCTAATTTGCCCTAAAGTGCCTTTGTGTTTGTTTGGTTTTTACTTGAGTTTCCTTGCCAATTTGACCCTAATTTAATGTTGTTTAATCTTGGTTTTTATGCCCTTGCATTATGGAACAATGTACCTTGTTATTGTGTTAAACCGGCAAGCCAATTTTGCTCTGAACCCTAACCTATTGCTTGTCATTGTATGTCACCTTGTGTTTGATAATTTGCCTAGTTTATTTGTCATTGGCTTATTGGTTTGCATGCCATAGGCCTACCAATTGAATACCATTGTCGTTAGCAATAATGGTATGCCAATTGACCCACCAATTTCGACTACCGAACCCTTGTTGTTTCTTGCCTTTTCTTATTATCATACTTGATTTTTTATTAATTGTATATTGCCTATAGCGTGGTAATTGAGTTTATTGAATATTGACTGATTGATACCGAACCGATTATTATTGATTGATTGATATCCGGATGTCATTATTGCCTATGGTATCCCTTGCTATTGACCCTATTATGGTTTGGCAGAACTTTCAATTCGACAGGGGAGTGGGGAAATACTGTCAACCTTGTGCACATTGTATATTTGTACCCTAGCTAGGAGGGGTTATGGTCCTGGCCATAGGGCTTGATCCACCTTATTCTTATATGATACTGATGACCTACATGGTCTAGTGATATTAATTGATATGATACTGGTGACCTACATGGTCCAGTGATATTTGATTTGTCTGGCGACTGTATAATTTCTTTTCATACAGTCCATCTCATTATCTGCCTTTCCATATATAAGCGAGCTTATATATATGATATTTCTTTTGTTTATTGTACCTTGACAGCTATTCTGTATTCTATTATTTCTTTGTCTGAAACCATTATTTAATTATACCTATTATTTATTGCGATGCATGTAAATTCACTGAGTATCATCCATACTCACCTTTTTGTTTGTTTACCCCATTTCAAGAAAGGAGTAAGTTGCAGAATCCCGACATCTGTCTTCCGTGGATTTCTACTGCAGTTTATCTTGTATAAATTTGGATTTCTGTAATTATACTTAAGGTTTCTTTATTTAGCTGCTCCATGGGTATGTATGGGTTAGTTAGGAAATTAATATTATGAATGACATATTGATAACTATGTTTTGAGTTATATGATGGTTTTTGATGTTATATATGAATGCCAACTGCAAAATGTTTGACAGGATAACAGAATGAGTAACAGAATTGCATAATGAATGGTAATTAATAAATGAATAATTAATTGAGGTCTATAGTTTGTGCATATGGTACTGGGTTCTACGGGTTTCGGTCGCCATTGGTATTTCCCGTGCCCCAAGACAGTCGCGACTCGGGAAACCGGGTCATGACAAAACTCTGGTAATCCCAATTTAAAGAAGTTAAATAGTTTAACTCCTCCATTATCAAATACCCTCCTTATCGCCTGTCAAGGAACTTCGCCGCCTAGAGGCATAAGTGGTGGAACATATACTACCGGTGGAACAGGTACTGGTGGTGGAATGGGTGCTGGAGATGGAACAACTCTTAGTGGTATGAATGCAAAGGTGGAATAAATGCTGGAGGTAACTTCTATCTTACTTTTCATAATTCCTCATTTCTCTTCTCAATTCTTGGATTTCTCTTAACAAGGCTTCTATATTCCTATCCCCCAAAGTCTCGGTTACCCCCTCACTTTGAACTCTTCTTCTAACAAGTGGTGGTTCAACAACTTTCTCTCTTCTATGAACAACATTGAAGGCTAACCCTACCTCCACTAGTCTATCAACTTCAAGTAGCTCAACTCTACCCCTACCTCTACCTCTACATCTACCACGTGGTCATCCTCTCGACGACATATCACTATAAGCAAGAATGAGAATTTATCAATTTAATGGAACGCATGTAAACATATTTAAAACAAGTAACTGCAAAAGATGAGACATGAAATTCTATGCTCCATGGTATACACCTAATAACACAAATGTCTAATTAATTAATATTATTCATTCTATGATCTGATAGCATCTTTGTCATATCCCCCACTTTAGGAATGTGACGGTTCTAGGGTATAGGAACGTTTAAAGCTACCTAAACCCGTAGAACCCTAACCTAATAATTTATAAAAAAATCGCCAGAGTTTCCTTTGAAAATTCTAGTTAATTTCCAGGACACAAATGTGATTATAGTTATTAACACATCCTATAGAATAAATGGCACTCCCAAAAGTCCGCTTTATAACTTCAACATCAATACTTCAAATAAAGATACAAAACACTTTAATATACCAATAATAATAATATACAAAATATATGAACATATCTATCTGTCTGTCACGGCCTAATTTTAGACCATGACGGTCCTAGGATACGGATAATGCCAAGGCGACCAGTACCTCGAAGAACCCATGCTTTTACTTTAACTTAACTTTTACAATCATTACTTAACCTGTGATACATTTTAGGTGATAAATTTTTTTTAAAACATCATAGTATGCATATAGAAAAACTGACAGAGTTTCCTTTGTAACTTTGACTTAAGCTATCCATAAAACATATAAATTACACTTCCAATATAGCATAGATCCCCTTTTAACATCCAATAGTCAATCACAACTCAATATGCACTTCAGTATTTGCATTCATAACTCATATCATAAATACATCATATCAATTTCTCATATCATATATATATGAACATCATTAACATTATCATGTCATATCTGGTTATCATTTGATCATTTTTAATATTATACTTTAGCCAATCCAAGCCCTCTATACACTATATACCAAGGAACCTCTATACACAGGAGTGACCTCAAATACATACATCTGTGATCCAAGGCTGAAGATGATGTAGCCAAAGGATATCTGCCTCACTGAGGTCCTGAAAACATATAATCGCTGAGGGGGGTGAGTGTAACATTATACTCAGTGAGTCAATATATATATATGAGTATGCAATATTATTCATGACAAGTCACATCTATCCATTAATGATCTATAAATGTGAATACTGGTGATAGCATGATGAAATACATATCATGAACCATAATACATATAATATAACAGGAGTCTGTAACATGTCATATCATATCGTATCATATCATATCATACTGAGCTGTTACTTCTCTTCCATCACATAAATCTCTAACCATCCATTTCCACCCACCAGCCTGTTATGCATAGGGAATTTCACCCCTCCCTAGCAGAGGTCATAACATATATCTGTGTACACAGCCGATGGTTTGTTTCTACATCATCGAAGTAGTCCTGTTATAACATATTATATGCAGATGTCTCATATAGCATAAACATATCAAAATAAGTCTCAAATATGACTTAAAAGATGATATATAACATTATAAGATTCAAAGAAAGAGTTTGGCTCCCAATTTGCGCTGCCGCAACTGGCTCCCAAATTACGGGTCCGTTTCTCATTTTTCAAGCACTTTTTGGTTTGCCTTGAAATAAATATATACATGGCATTTTCTTTATACCAATAACAAATACATATATAAAATAGACAATTAGGCTTGGTTTCACGTCAAAAAGCCTTTTAGAATAACTTTTATAGCAATTCAAAGTTTGTTCCAATTATAGGCATTTCAATAGCTCTGTTTTAGGTCATATTGGCAAATCTGCCCAAAAATGGATCATTAATGGTTTTCAAGCAAGGTTATCATTTCATATGCATAAATGTATGACTTATGAATTAATAATGCATCAATCAAATATATAGACTCACCTTTATCAAAATCTCCCAAATAATCCCCTAGAAACCCTAGCCAGCCCGTGACTCGCCGTCGGTTGCTCTTGCCTGGGAACTTTCCCCTACCATAACCAAATTGCTCTTATAAGACTCATACTCACTATAAACCATACCAAAACACATATCATACCATATTAAGGCATATTAAAGCATATCAACATGCATATACACACATTGACCCCATATTACACATCAAAGTCCCTATATCACTCTTTTAACACTTTTCATGTCTTTTATGCATCAAATGCATTTCTATCACCATATATCATTCACATTATACATGTTCATCATTATCATGCTAAGTCATGAACTTTCAAACACTTAGCTCAATATTCCATACTAAACATACACCAATTTTCAAGTATGCTTTCAAATCACTTATACCATTCAATCTTTCTATATTTAAACTTACACATTTCAATCATTTTAGCCATTATACTATATTCAAACCTCACTTCCTCATTTACATTAACCTAACACCTTAAAGCAGTAAAGTCAACATTGTATCATTTTAATGGAAATCATTCCATTCTTTCATTTTTCAACACCATTCAATTATACAACATTCATATACACCAAATGCATAACTTTTAACCATAAATACCTATCAAACATCAAAGCACATTCATCATTCCAAGCACCTCAAACTTTCGGCCAAACCATGTTTGATTCCAAATGTGTTTCTTTCCATCATTTAGCCATCAATTCATGTTAATTACATCAAATACACATCATTCATACCTTTAAAATCATTAAACACCAAAAATCAAACATCATTTCACAAGCTCCTCATTTCGGCCAAAATGAAACTTTCACCAAATGAATTTGTTTCAATCTTTTAACCACAAATTCATATCATACACATCATTTAAACCAAAAGAATCATCAAAACATCAATTTGATTCTAAGTTCTTCCTATTAGGGTTTCAATTCATCTTTTTGATTTTCATCCATTTAAAATGTGTTTTGAACATCAATAATCATCAAAGAACACCATATAATCATAATTGAATCAAAAGAATCACAAAGCCATTAACTTACCAAAAGTTCTTCCAAAACTTCGAAGCTTTGATTCGTATCTTTATCAAGTTTTTCCTTGAAATCTAAGGTTATATTTGAGTTCACAAGGTTGGAATTAGTATGTTTCCATCCAAAAATGGAAGAAAAACATAAAGCTTGGTGTTGTTTATCAATGGCCGAAACCTAGGTGGGGAGGAAAGAAAAATTCTGAATATGAAATGGTGATGGATGAAGACAATGGTGAAGTGGTGGGAAAAATCCACCTAAATATCAAAGGTTTGACTCCATACATTAGGCTTATGATAAAAATGGTGAAACCTAGCCATCCAACTATCCATGATTCTTACTTTTATACTATTGGTTAATCAAAGTCAACAAAGATGGCTTATATGTACATTTGATACACCAAATCCATAACCAAAGTTAGTAATCCTATACTTTGAGCTTATGATAGGAATTATGAAACCTATTCATCTAACCATCCATTTCTTCATCATTTAATCCAATGGTTAGATTTAATCAAGCCTGAAATAATGTCATAAGGTTGTATACACCATATAATTCCATATCCCAAAGGCAAATACTATGTTGCCCTTAGTTCAACCGAAGCACCTCAAGCACCTCAATTGAGCAGCTTGCCAGGAACTATTTTCAACCAGGTTTATTTCTCCAACAAAACTTCAAATAAATTAAATATCATCATTTTCATTTCCTAATATTATTTTCTGCCTTCAAATATCATATTTATTTCCTTAAAACTTGAAGGGGTGTGAAATGACCATTTTACCCCTAGTTCACCAAAAATTGAGTTTTTCCCGATTTCTTCCAAACAGCCTTTAAAGCACTTTTACATGTGTAAAACTTTATAAAACATGCATAAACATTCAATTTAAGCATAAACATGCATAATATATAGTGTTCAAACATAGTAAACATCCCTCAAGTTTGCTCCTTTAAAGCTTAAGTTTTAAGCCTTTAAACTGGGATGTTGCATTCTAGCCCCCTACAATTAAATTCGTCCTCGAATTTTCTTAATGTAATAAAGTAAAACAATAACCTGAATTAAGAATTAAGGAAGGATATCTGAGTCTCATCTCAGCTTCACTCTCTTAAGTACATTCCTCTACTGTAGTTCTCCATAAGACTTTGACCATAGGAATGCTCTTGTTGCAAAGCTGTCTAATCTGTTGATCAACTATATCAACTGGCACTTCTTCATAGGCTAACTCTTCATTTAACTCTATATCCTGTAGCTAAAGAACATGGGACGGATCTGATACATAGTTCCTCAACATAGAAATATGGAAAACTAGATGCACATGTCCCATGTTTGGAGGTAGTGCCAATTTGTAGGACACATTTCCTACCCTATCTAAGACCTCAAAAGGACCTATGTATCTAGGTGACAACTTTCCTTTCTTTCCAAATCTCATAACTCCCTTCATTGGAGAGATTTTAAGGAACACATGATCACCTACACTGAACTACATATCCTTTCTCTTAGGATCAACATAACTCTTCTACCTACTGAAGGTAGTCCTAATTCTTTCCTTAATCATGGGCACTTTTTCCATTGTCTCTCTAATCAAATCAGGGCCCTCTAACTGTCTTTCTCCATGTTCTATCCAATAGATAGGAGATCTGCACTTTCTTCCATACAATGCCTCATATGGTGCCATATAAATAGTGAAATGGTAACTGTTGTTGTATGCAAACTCTATCAATGGCA
Source organism: Aleurites moluccanus (assembly GCA_948193065.1). Lineage (NCBI taxonomy): Eukaryota > Viridiplantae > Streptophyta > Magnoliopsida > Malpighiales > Euphorbiaceae > Aleurites > Aleurites moluccanus. The sequence continues at coordinate 24,503 of CANXYC010028963.1, forward strand.
GGTAATGATCCCAGCTGTCCTTATAATCCATCACATAGAGTCTTAACATATCCTTTAAGGTCTGAATAGTCCTTTCTGTCTGACCATCTGTCTGTGGGTGAAATGCAGTATTGAACTGTAGCTTAGTACCCAAAGCCTCTTGGAATTTCTGCCAGAATCTAGAAGTAAACTGAGTACAAAGTAAGCTGATTTAGTTAACCGGTCCACTATTACCCAAATAGAATCATAGCCCCTCTGTGTCCTTGGCAATCCAACCACAAAGTCCATAGTGACCTGTTCCCATTTCCATTATGGTAGTTGAATTTCCTGTAGTAAACCAGATGGTTTTTGATTTTCCACTTTAACCTGCTGACAGGATAAACAAGTAGACACAAATTTAGTTGTCACCTTTCATATTAGGCCACCAATAATGCTGCTTTAGATCATGATACATCTTTGTCACTCCAGGATGAATGGTGTATGGAGCATAATGGATCTCCTCCATAATCTCTTTTCCTTAAACCATCACAGTTAGGTACAGACAATCTGCCATTACATTTCAATACATTATCCCTAACTGTAAATTCAGGAGCCTTACCTTCACTGACTGACTCCATAATTCTCATTAGCTGTGCATCTTTACTCTAGGAATTCTTTATCTTATCCAACAACAATGGTTTAACTTGAAACTGTGCTATCAACACCTATTCCTGTCCCTGTAATTCAAAATCCAAAGTCAACCCCATTGCTATCAATTCCCTGAACTCTTATACCAAAGGCTTCTCTGTGACTATTACATGTGATAAACTACCCATAGATTTTCTGCTAAGTGCATCTGCTACCACATTAGCCTTCCCTGGGTGATATAAAATCTGGCAATCATAATCTTTTAGCAATTCAACCATTCGCCTCTATCTCAAGTTCAGTTTTTTTTGCTGCAGTAGATACTGAAGACTCTTATGATCTGTATAATTTTCACATTTAACCCTATAAAGGTAATGTCTCTAGATTTTCAAGGCAAAAATCATTGCTGCCATTTCCAGATCATGGGTATGATAATTTGCTTTATACTTCTTCAACTGTAGAGAAGCATAAGCAATTACCCTTCTAACTTGCATCAGCACACATCCCAGGCCAATTGTAGATGCATCACAGTATATAGAAAATGTACTAGTCTCTGTAGGAAGTGTTAACACTGGAGCAGTAGTCAAACATGTCTTAAGAGTCTGGAAACTCTTCTCACAATTTTCACTCTAATGGAACTTTTCTTATTTTCGAGTCAACATGGTCAATGGAGCAACTATCTTTGAGAAGTCTTTAACAAATCTCCTATAATATCCATTTAATCCCATAAAACTTCTCACCTCTGTCACTGTAGTAGGTCGTGGCCAATTAAACACTGCTTCCACTTTCTGAGGATCAACTTTAATGTCATCTTTACTAATAACATGCCCTAGAAATGCTACCTCAATCAACCAGAAATCACACTTTGAAAGCTTGATATATAACTAATGTTCTCTCAGAATTTGCAATGTGATTCTAAAATGCTCTTCATGTTCCTTTTTACTCCTAGAATAGATAAGAATATCATCTATGAAGACATTGATAAACTTATCTAAATAGGTCTTGAACACTCTAATCATCAGGTCCATGAAAGCTGCAGGGGCATTAGTCATCCCAAATGGTAACACCATAAATTCATAGTGTCCATATCTGGTTCTAAAAGCAGTCTTTGAAACATGCTCCTTCTTGATTTTTAACTGATGGTACCCTGATCTCAAATCAATCTTGGAGAAATAACAGGCTCCCTATAACTGATCAAATAGATCATCTATCCTAGGTAAAGGATATCTATTCTTCACTGTTACCTTATTCAGTTGTTTGTAGTCAATACACATTCTCAGTGTCCCATCTTTCTTTTTAACAAACAATACTGGAGCTCCCCAAGGTGAACAACTGGGTCTGATAAACCCTATGTCAAGCAGTTCCTGTAACTGTACCTTTAGCTCTTTTAACTCTGGTGGTGCCATTCTATATGGAGGAATGGAGATCGGGTCTGTACCAGGATACACCTCAATTTCAAACTCTATTTCCCTTTTTAGTGGCAATCCAGGAAGATCTGCAGGGAAAACATTTGAAAAATCTTGTACCACTGGAATATGTTCTAATTCCTTAGGTACGTTTGTAGTATCTGTCACTGATTCCAAATAAGTAGTGCACCCTTTCTGTCACAGCCCAACTTAGGAGCCATGACGGTCCTAGGGTACGGGTGATGCTTATGCTACCAATACCACGAAGAACCCATCAATAACACTATATGGCATGCATACACAAATAAGCTTAATATAGCTTGAACAATACAAGAAAAATCG
>CANXYC010028992.1:0-12420 GCA_948193065.1 Aleurites moluccanus
AATGAACAGTGTTTTATGAATGATGGATATATATATATGCATAGATATGCCATATGTAACAGATGATGGATAAGTTTTATTCCGCTGCGATAAATATATATGTATATTGTGAATGTGATTGATACTGGGTTCTACGGGTGCCGGTCACCATTGGCATCTCCCGTGCCCTAGGACCGTTGCGATCCGACTGCGGGAACGGGTCGTGACAGTAGAATAAAAAGAGATGTCACAGAATTTGTAGCTAAATATTTAACTTGTCAGCAAGTTAAGTTCAAGTATCAGAAGCCTTTGGGACTACTTCAACAATTGTCATTGCCAGAATGGAAATGGGAGAGAGTTACTATGGATTTCGTGGTTGGTTTGCCGAGAACTTCAAATGGTTATGACTCAGTATGGGTGATAGTGGATCGATTGACTAAGTCTTCTCACTTTCTGCCAGTTAAGACTACATATTCGGCTTCTCAATATGCCTAATTGTATGTTAATGAGATAGTGAGATTGCATGGGGTACCAGTCTCGATCATATCGGATATAGGCACTCAGTTTATATCGAGATTTTGAAAGAAACTTCAAGAGTCTTTAGGCACTCAATTAGACTTTAGTAGAGCTTTCCATCCTTAAACTGATGGACAATTAAAAAGGACTATTCATACTCTAGAAGACATGATAAGGATGTGCATTTTAGACTTTGGAGGTAATTGGGACAAATACTTGCCTTTGATTGAGTTTGCTTACAATAACAGCTACCATTCAACCATTTAGATGGCACTCTATGAGGCTTTATATGGTAAGAAGTGTAGAGCTCTTTTGTGTTGGGATGAAGTGAGTGAGAAGAGCATTGAAGGTCCTGAGTTGGTTAAGTTTATAATAGAGAAAGTTCTTATCATTAAGGAGAGGTTGAAGATGGTTTTTAGTTGCCATAAGAGCTATGCCTATCCAAAGAGAAAGGATGTTAACTTTTCCATTGGAGACATGGTCTTCTTAAAGGTCTTGCCAATGAAAGAAGTCCTAAGATTTGGCAAGAAGGGTAAGTTATCTCCAAGGAATATTGGGCTATTTGAGATATTGGATAAGGTTGAGGAAGTTTCTTATTGGTTAGCATTACCGCCCAATCTTGATAGTGTGCATCCAGTGTTTCATATTTCGATGTTTCGAAAGAATATATCTGATCCTTTATATGTGCTTCAAGTTCAATCATTGAATCTCAGTCCTGATTTGTCTTATGAGGAAGTTCTAATAGCCATTATCGATAGATCGATTAGGAGACTTTGAAACAAGGAGATTCCAATGGTTAAGGTTTTGTGGAAGAGCCAAGTTATAGAGGAATGCACTTGGGAGAGTGAGCAGAACAAGCAAGCGAAGTATCCTCATTTGTTTCAAACTTAAGGTAAATTCTTAAAATTCGAGAATGAATTTTCTTTAAGGAAGGGGGTGGGGGGGGGGGGGGGGGGGGGGGGGAGAATGTAACACACAAGTTTTCGATTTGCATTGTTGCATAAGGTTATTGATGGTCTCATGGGTATAGATTGTATTGATTGATTGTTATATAATTGTTTCTTTGCCATAGATATTGTTTAGAGTGTGTTAGTTGATCTTAGAGTTATTTTGGTGAGTGTTAGAATGGATTTGAGAAGTGATTGCCTTGATGAATTTAAACCTTGTTATTTCACGGGCGTGAATTCTTATCACAGCTATGAATTTGCTTTCTTTCACGGACATGAACTTTTATCACAACTGTGAATCTACTCTAGATCTAAATATAAGAAATTGACTTTTTGTTTGTTCACGGGCGTGAATTTATTCTTCACGGGCGTGAATTTATCCTTCATGGGCATGAACTTATCCTTTATGGGCATGAACTTATCCTTTACAGGCGTGAAACTTCGGGTTCTATATATAGAAGTCATTTTTTTCAAATTTTTGAAAACTAGAAACTACAAATTTCATTTCTTCTTCTTCTTCTTCTTTTCTTCCCCATTGCTCAACTAACCTTCCCTATTACTCTTTGATCACTCAAATAATCATTTTCTTCAAGGATTCTTCATGGGAAACACATTTTAAGGCATCAAATCACTTTAAGGACTTCTCTTCTCAAGGATTCTCTTTTTAGGGTTTTGAAGGTAAATCCTAGATCTTTGCTTTTATAGTTGTTTATGGATTATGACAGTGTTAGATTAGTTGTTTATAGGTTGTAGGTAGTCTTTTATAAACATTTATTGCTATTGATTATGGTTAATATGAGAGTTATGAGATTTAATGGTTTTATGTTTATAGTGTGGTGAATAGTAACTCTTTTTTATAATTTCTACAACTCTGCATTTAATGGTCTAATTGGTAATATAAATCATTTTATTGAGTACTAAGGGGTATAGAATTCTAGAATTCTTTGTATAATGGATTTGAGGAAGGAAACCCTAATTGACCCACTTTTAGGAATTTGTTGTTTTAAGTTTAGTGAACCTAATAACCTAAGGATTGTTGATTGTGGTGATAGTTGAGCTATTTGCTTTGGATTTGAGGTAAGTTATAGAATAATTTATTCTTTGTTTTGAAATCCACAATTGTTAATATTGTTCTTGAATGAAGTTTAGTCATTGTTCTTGGACTAAATTTCATATTGAATATTATTATTTTTGATATTGTAATATCATTGGGCCTTAGGCCATCTTTAAAATGTATTAACTTTGAGAGACCATTTGGGTCATATGTAATTATTGAAAACCTATTGAATATTATTAATGATATTGATAGTGTGAGGTCTCTAGACCCACCCATTGTTCCTTGTATCGATTGTATGGCTATTGATAATTTAGAATGCCTTTCTAATGAGGAAAAAATTATTGGACTATGTACACCAGTGACCTAGCTAATAAGGTCAAATTGTATCAGTGGTTTCACCTAGGGGAGGTCTATCGGCCTTGGGATGTATGTTCTGATCAAGCATAAGTGTGATATGAGATCGTAGTATCTCGATGGATGGATGATATGGATATGATGGTTGTTCTATCGTCACATTGATGGGTGCTATTTCTTTGTAGGCACGTAAATATATGTCATTAAATGTATTTTTATTGCTCATAAACCATTGTTACTATATATATATATATATATATATATATATATATATATATATTGAATTCGATCTATTCTTTGATCAATCAATGTAAAACCCTAATATATATATATTGAATTCGATCTATTCTTTGATCAATCAATGTAAAACCCTAAGTATTATTGTATCTCCATAACTTATTGAGTTTTCGACTCATTCTTTTTTTTTCTATTGTGGATTTCAGTTGCTAGGGAACCTGTTGATAGGATAGACATAGCTTCTTGATTGTTTTTCTCTTTCCAATAAGCTAATGTATTGACTTGATTATTATATGATGTATTGTATTATTTTGGAATACTAATTATAGTAGCTCCGTAAATTGAATTGTATTAGAATTGAGATATGATTGAGCGTATTGGAAATCCTTGTTTCTAATTGATGATTGTATTTTGTCTTTTGATCGATAAGGAATAAGTGATATTGTATTGATAGATTATCTATCTATTGAAGTATATTGTATAGTTATAAAATATTATTGATGATTGTTGATCCATATTTGGATTCTACAGATTTATGATGGCCTTATACCTACCCTTACTCTAGGACCATAACACTTTTGATTTTTGGGTGTGACAACTATTTCCTATATATAGTCATGTAAGCCTTAGGGTTGAAGCAACTTTTGCTTAAATTAAAATAACATTTTTATGTGAAAGTTTTTTTTTCCAATTTTTGGTATTCTTTTGAATCATTAAACTTTGATGCCTATTAGTCTGATATTTATTTAGAATTAACAAACTTTTAGAAAACTTCCGCTACGTCAATTACAATCATAGGCAATATGAATTAATGTACATGTATAAATAATATAGAAAATATAATGAATCAACTTTAATAATATTTTACATTATTATTGAAAATGCATAATCAATTAATAATGAACTATAATTCAAAAACAATCTAAAGATAAAATGCCTAAACTCTTTGATTTCAACAACTTCAAGCATCCATCACTCCATCATTTATAAGATCTTAGATATTTACATCAATATATATATTTATAACATTATTATTATTCTTTTTTTGTAATTTTTACATTTTTGAGTTTTAGTTATAGGTTTCATTCGGTGTGCCTAATCTCATTATCATAGTCTTGACAAGATAAATTCCCTTAAACGATAAATTATTATGAGTTTTGGACCTTTTGGCATCCTATTTATTATTTTGGAACAAACTGATTAAATAAATTCAATTAAATCAAATTGGACCATTTAATTTATTTTGATTATTTTTATAAAAATATTGAGTTTGTAATTTTTATAAAAAATAGATTTTGGTTTCAGTTTTTTTTTCTAAAATAAAAAGAAAAGGTTTTTTTTAGAAATATTTTTTAAATATTATTTTAAAAAAATTATTTTTTCATTCTTTTATCGTTTAGATGTTTGACAAATTCTTTACTCTATAGAATTCAATTGTCCTTGATGATATGAGCTTTTCAAGCTAATTCTTATGATGGTGTATGAGAAATAATGTAATTTGGCTTATTAAATCTAATGTCTGTTTGCCACATAATTTTTTTTTTCCTCTTAAAGTGATCACACTTTTGCAATTAAGTTATTTCTTGGTCATTAGATAGAAGAGATTTTTTAGCCTTCTTTTGCTAAGAGTATTTTTTGGGTAATCCATTATAACTTGTAGCATGTTGAATACAAGTGACAAGGAAATGTGTATTCTAAAATTTCTTTCTTTTCTTTTTTCTTTTTAAATCTCTTTTATCAGATGTAATATCATGCCTTCAATTAGAATCGCAATCAATATGAATTAATGTACATGCATAAACAATATAAAAAATATAATGAATCAACTTAGTAGTATATTGCATTATTATTGAAAATCCATAATCAATTAACAATGAACTATAATTCAAAAATAATCTAAAGATAAAATGCCTCAACTCCTTGGCTTCAACAACTTCAAGCATCCATATCTCTATCATTTTTCAGATCTTGAATCCTATGTCGTGGAGTGACATGTTGATTAATGCTATGACCAATTCTTTTATGATAGATGTTATGACCAATTCTTTTATAATAGATGCAATAGAGGTTAGTCTTGAAATCTTGGGTAAATGAATATTTGGCAATGGTTTAGTATTCATTGGTCGCAATAACATCATCTATCAACTCCTCAAAAATATTAGATAAAGGCTTATCTATAGGAAATAACTCTCTTTCTAAAATATCTTGATCTGCTCTGAACGAATAAGGACTTAATCCTTTACCCCCCCTATGGATGAATTTATCTCTTCCCACAATGTATTGTCTTAACTCTACTTATAGTCATACCTTTCAAATTGTGAGCTCATTTCATACAAATCCTCAAAGGTCTTCAAAAGGATCTATGAAAAACTATCATTCAAATAAGGCAAGGTTCCTTTGATTACTAGTCAGACTTGTTCTTTCTTTAAATAGTTTATTATACACCTTAGAAGTTTTCTCCGTTCACTTCATGAGATAAAAGAAGGACTATTTTACTTTTGTCATATGGTCTTTATGCCATAGAGAGTAATAGTCAACAATGTGTTAAGCGTATTCAACTAAAAACTCAAACAAAAATTCCTAATTAGGCTTAAGACATTTATTCAACTTGTAATATCACTTAATTGGCTCTTCGATTGACAAGACAAACAACCTAACAATTTGAGTCTTAATCAAACTCACAATGCTCATGATGGTGATGTATTGCTTCAAATGGACATTTAGAACTCCAATGCCATTGAATTTAACTAGGTATAACATCTCGAACTTGGGCGACAAGGCATCCCCTCCAATTAAGACTAAATCGTCAAGTTCACCATGTCTTCAATGCCTTTTCCTTCAAGCAGCTTCTTGATATGACTCTTCTAATTGGCCATGGCTTGTATCTTCTTTTCTTCTTTCTAGTTTTTTTTTCCTCTTCCTTTACTAGCCAATTAGTCACCCATGTCGAAGGAAGCCTCTACCTCATTGCTTCCATCACAGTTTGTATTAGTTTGCTTAGTTATTGTAACACTTATAAATTTTTGAGCCTCAACCGAGTCACTTTTGTGACACTGTCCCGTAAAATACCAGTATTAATTACACCGCCCGGAGAAATAGCAGTCCAGTTAATTTAAGAAATTTTGATCCAAATCTAGGGGGGAATAAGTTAATTAATTTTATATGAAATTATGGTGAAAAGAAAGAATTGAAAAATCTTTGGGAATACTGAAATTTCAAAGAGTGGCAAAATTATAATTAATAGCAACATTAGGGGCAATTTTGAAAATCCACTGTCTGGGATCCATAATTGACCCATAACTATATTTAATAAATAGAGCAGCTCAAAATAAGTCATTTCAATTCCCACATTCAAACTTGAATCTTAACAAAATAACCAGAATAAATTACAGAAAGAAATCGGGTAAAAACCTAAATATCTAAAATACTAAGTCTTTCATTGCAAATACACAAAAATACACTACATAAAAATCTAATTTTCCTTCTTCTTCTTCATCTTTTCCTTTCCTTCTCTCCCTCCCTCCATGGACAAATTCTTCTAAAGCTTTACCCATCCATTTTTGCTTCTTTTTGTAAGGAAAAACCATAGAAAATTTATAAGTCTAACCTAAATAGCTTATTTCCATCAAAATCCAACCAAGAAACCAAAATAATTTTTGTGTTCTTTGAAAGGGAAATTTTGATTACTATTCATCAAGTTGGTAAGTTGTTGTTTTCTTTTAATTTATGGTTTAATTAATTAAATTAGATGTTAGTTAAGATAGTTAGTGAAGAAGATTGCATCATTTAAGCTATTTAGTAAAAAAATTTCTTTTGGAAATCCTAATTAGCTTATGTCAAATTCCATACTTTGAATTAGTATTAGTTAGTATTAATTTTAGTTAGAATACAATTAATTACATCCATTAGATGCTAAATATGTGATTATTTTGTTGTAAAAAATTGTTTGGAGGAAAAGTATGAAGATTGCCCATTTTATTTACTTTAGGGCAATTGGAGAATTCGAAGGGTATTTTGGTAATTTTAATATTTAGGTGAGCTTTCTATATGTCAATTTACTTTCCTAAACCATTGGAATGAGTTTTGAAAATTTACCTTGTGAGATGATGTTTGGCCGAATGGGCTTTTGGAGTTTTGTTCAAATTTTTGCTTTGATTTTCCTATCCTTTTCCAAGCCATTTTGATTCATTTGATGTTATTAATTGTTGGAATTGATAACCCTACTTGAATGTTGATATTGTGAGCTTACTATTATTAACTTGGACTTTGGTAATAATACACCCAAATGCTACCAAAAAGCAATCAAACTTATGCACACTAAATGCTCGATAAAAGTCCCAATAGAATTTACATAGTTATATATATGGCTTGCTTACCTTGGCATGCCATTGTCGCCAATGACATTGGCTAGCCAATGACATTGGTGACAATGGTAGTTGTTAAACTTCTTTGTATCTTATTCCATTATTGATTAATGAGTTCATTGTTAAACTTATTATTGTTATCATACTGATAAACAGTTAATTTGTTATAGCTATTGATTATAGACTGATATTGATTTACACTGTATATTTATTAATACTCGATCATGGAAATGGATTCATTGATGATTTATACTATGTTTGATATTTTATACGTGTGAATTTGACAGAACTACTATGCTGATGGGTTAGTAGGGGGTAAACCATCAGTTCTGTGCACAGTGGCCTACTGGACAGGGCTAATTATCCAGGACCCTAGCTGGGAAGGGACTTGTCTCAGCCATAAGGTCTGGCCCATCTTATGTTTACAGAGGATATTCAACTACAGCTACAGACCCCTTATATCTGTCTCTTTTACATACAGACCCACAATTGGCCCTTGTTGATATCCAACCCTATTTATTATTATCATATTGATATTGTTTATTTGATTTCACCTGAATTATTTCTTCTTTGAGCATGGGTGCGCATAAACTTGACTCTTGATTATTAATCCTAATCTTTTATTACTTGTACCCATTTTTGCATGCAATTTGGTATATAGTGAGTTCACTGAGTATTATGTACTCCCCCAATTTGTGGTTTAACATTTTCAGGTCCTGAGTAATAGTGCGGTTCCAATCTCTTCTTCGAGGAACTGCTGTTAGTTTTTGCCTATGTAAATATTTGTTACCTATGTATTTTGGTTTTAATCTAGTGTGCTCTATGGTTTGTATCAATATATGGTCTGTAGATATTTATGGTAATAGAAAAATGATTAAATGCTATTTTGGACTGTTGATATAAATATTTAATTTGATTAAGTTGGACTTGAAAATGAAACAATATAGTTGATATGATATTGTGATTTGAGATTGTAAATATGAGTGCATATTGAGTATGATTTTTGCAGGATAGTATTATGATATTACGAGAGTTCTACAGGTGTTGGTCGTCTCTGACTGTACCCATATCCTAGGACCGTCATGCCCGTTTTCCGGGTTGTGACAAAGGTTGTATCTGAGCATAGGACTATATGACTAATAACTAGATACAGTGTCTATGGACATAGGATAAATCATGGAGCAATATGGTGTCCTGTTACGTCTATTATGTATACGTCAGTTTTCTATATATTCTGCGATATTGAAATATTATTTTTGTGTCTTATAGATATCGAGATGTCAGATCATAGTCGAGACAGAACCCCAAAGTCAGAATGTGGTAGACATAGGGAGTTGTTGAGAGAGGTTGAGGTGATCTCAAATGAGTCCCTAATTAGAGAGGAGACAGAGGGACCCCCCCAAATCCCACTAGAGAACAGAAGGTACCAGATTTACATATGATCCTTGGAGGGTAGAAATGATGCAAAATTTGTTAGAAATGCGTAGGGAAATTTGAGAGTTGAGGCAGGAATGACAGGTAGTGCCTCCACCAACACCACAGGTTGAGCCATCACCTGCAGTGCCACCAGTACCACCAGTTGCTCCTGCTCCAATAGCACCAGTAGTAGTTCCTGGAGAACTAGCAGTGCAGGTAGGTCGAAGCACTATAGACGAAGGCGGAGTTAGCATGTTCAATTTCTTAAAGCTTAACCTGCCTAATTTTAAAGGTGAAAGAAGGGATGATGTTATAGATTTCCCAGAGCAAATTAAGAGGGTGGTGAGGAGATTGCCATGCTCAAATGCTAGAGCTGTTGAACCGGTGGGTTTGTTATTAAAATGGAAGGCATGGATTTGGTTTGCTAGTCACATTGAGGACCAGTTATACTCAGACAGACCACCTACTTAAGCCGAGTTTAAAGAAGCTCTAATAAAAAAGTTCCTGACTAAGGGAATTAGATCTCAGAATCTAACACAGTTTGAACAATTGGAACAGGGGAACAAATCAGTTGAGGAATATGCCGACGAGTTTATTAAGTTGAGTCGGTATGCTACCAGAATAGCACCAACGGAGGCTGATCTGATTTGAAGGTTTAGGAGGGGTCTACATGCTTTGCTTCATAATGCACTATTGTCGACAGAATTTACTTCATTGACTACCATTATCGATAAGGCTATACAGATGGAGTATAAGTATAAAAATGAGAGGGTTAAACGGGAGCAGAAAAAGAAGGGAGGTTCATATGGACAGTCGAAGAAGGGATAAACTAGTACGCCGTTCAGACAGACAGATACTAGTAGTGGAGGGGATCAGAGGCGACAGACAGATAGTCAGATGAGGAGGGGTCAAGGTAGAAGCTCCACTGGACAGTTGGTATCAGGTTATTCCCAGGGCTTTTCTAGACCTGTATCTCAGGCATTCACTGTGCCTATTTATAAACATTGTGTTAAACGACACAGAGGAGTATGTTGGAGTCATATATGAGCCTGTCTTAGGTATGGCCAGTAGGGCAATTTTGCCAGAGAGTGTCCTAGATGGACAAATCAGTAGGCAGCTACAACAGTATTACAGCCTACGGTTCAGATGAGTCAGAATGGGAACCGAGAGACATTGGGCAGAGGCAGAGGTAGAGGACAGGGTCCTAATGGCAGTCAGGCACCAGCTGGTAGAGGTCAAGGCTGATTCTTCAATATTACCCCGCAAGAGGCTCAGAAAGCAAACAACACAATCACAATATATGGTCTGTAGATATTTATAGTAATAGAAAAATGATTAAATGCTATTTTGGACTGTTGATATAAATATTTAATTTGATTGAGTTGGACTTAAAAATGAAACAATATAGTTGATATGATATTGTGATTTGAGATTGTAAATATGAGTGCATATTGAGTATGATTTTTACAGGATAATATTATGATATTACAGGGGTTCTACGGATATTGGTCATCTCTAACTGTACCCACATCCTAGGACCGTCACGCCCATTTTTCGGGTCGTGATAGTTATGCAAACTATGCAACAAATAGGATGTGCTTTTAGAAGTTTCAGCTCCTTATGGAGAACGAACATCCCATATTTGTTGGACTTGCTCTCAAATTAGGCATAGGAGTCGAGTGGTGAATAACAAATCCATAAATGCTTCTAAGTTCCTTTGGTCATCATCTAGTCTAAAGCTTCATAGATTTTCTATTTTTGATCGAGAAACTTGATTAGGTGCTAAAATGTCTTTCAAAGAAAATGGATTAATTTATGATGCATGTATGTGTATAATGTAAGGGATGTAATAATAGAAAATTCCAATGCAAAAAACTTTGTATTCTTTCCATTAGACTTCTTGAAGCTTTTCTCGTACCCAAGGTGTAAAATACAAGAGATTTTGATGTTCCCTTTGTCTTCCTTCCAAAAAATATTCCCTCTTATCCTCCCTTAACTTTTTCTTAAGATCTTATTATGAGAATCCTAACAGGGCATATTTCTTTTCTTCCTTTTTTCCTTTTTATTTATTTATTTATTTTTTATTTTTATCTAAGGCACAAAACAATGTAATTAAAAGAGGAATCTTTATCAAATTATGAAGGAAAACAGATAATAGTTCACAAACTTTGAACTTGTAAAAGAAACAAAAATTAAAATCTTTGGCCACAAACCTCACAGTGGATTTCTTCATTGACTTGAATCAATTTAGGATGATTATAAGTGATAGTTTATAAGAATAAACTCAATATGAATTTGGACTCGTGGGCTTATCCATGGGCTTTTTGGTAAGCCTCTAGCTCTTTTAAAGGATGTTGACCACTAGCTTTTTGTTGTTTGGCAAATTTTTCCCATTTTATTATGTAAGCATTTTTATACGTCAACTCTTCTTTTCTCTTGGTCATGCAAGCAATTGTTCCTCTTAGTTGGATAGTATTCTTTTCATAATGTCCTACATACCCATAGAAGAGGGATTCCTTTGTTTTCTCAAGACAAATGAGCTTCATTAGAGCCATAGATAGAAAATCAAGGTCTATTTATATAGCTGCAAACACAAGGGTTAGTAATCATAATTATGATATATGTATACAAAATTCTAATACAACTATCCCCATTTGTCATTCTATACAAAATTCTAATACAACCATCCCCAGTTGTCATTCTTTGAATTGCATAGCCAAAGAACATCTTTGAATTGGGGTTGAAGACGAACTCTCTTAAGTGTCTTGACCTTAATAACTTATTTTGCTCACTTATTATTAGTTAGCTTTTTAATATTTTCTAGCCAAACATTTTCTCTTGTACCCTTAACTTTTGCCTATGATTGAAATCCTAGCATGGTTATTCTTCTCTTTTTGTTTTTTTTTTCTTTTTTTCTTTTATCTCTCAATTCAATTTTAAGTGTCAAAACAATGTAAAGGCAATACAACTACTTTTATTTCATTAGTTGAAAGAGCAAAAATGTTTTATATACAATGTCTTTCTAAATGATTCTTCTTCATTCAAACAAGTGCAAACTAAAATATGATAAATTGGTCCAAGTTTCTTCTCCATCATCAATGTCTTTATGCTTTAGTTTTCGAGATTGAGATTAAAAATTTTCCCTCATCAATAATGTTTTGAATTTCATGCTCTAAGTGAGTATATTCTTCAATATAATGCCCTACAACTTAGTAAAAGTTGCAATAAGTATTATAATTGAAGTTATGTGGTGGAGGATTGGGGTATATGCCTTGGTGATATACATTACAATAAACCTACTTCTTCTAACTTCTCAAAGATCTTGGATATAGACTTTTCCAAGTAAGTGAATGTCACGACCCACTTTTGGGTCACTACGGTCCTAGGGCATGGGTAGACTTAAGGTCATCGGAAACCCGTAAAACCCATGAACAATCCAGTTATCAATCATTCAATCAATCTTAACTCATTCATCAATGCTTAAATCCCATTTATTACTTATAAATTTTACAGAAATTTTGTCAGAGTTTCCTTTGTAATTTTAATGTTA
>CANXYC010028998.1:0-32588 GCA_948193065.1 Aleurites moluccanus
TGTCACAACCTAATTTTAGACTATGACGGTCCTAGGGTACGGGAAATGCCAAGGCAACCAGTACCTCGAAGAACCCATTCTTTTACTTAAACTTCACTTTTACAAATTAACAATGTCATTAACAATTATTCCTTAAACATATGATGCATTTTAGGTAGTAATTTTTTTTTTTAAATTATCATAAGATTCCTTACAGAAAATTTGACAGAGTTTCCTCTATAACTCTGACTTAACCTTTCCATAAGAATTAAAGATTCACACTTCCAAATAAACATACATCCCCTTATAGCCTCCATTAATCAACATAACTCAATAAACACTTCAATATTTACATTCACATCTCATATCATATATATACACCATTTATAATCTCATTTCAGATTTAGCCAACACTTTGATTATATTAAAACATTAAAATTTTAACCAAACCAAGACCTATATACATTATACCAAGGAGCTTCTATACACTGGAGTAACTATAATACATACATCTGTAATCCAAGGCTGAAGATGATGTAGCCAATGGATATCTGCCTCACCGAGGTCCTGAAAACAATTAACAACTTTGGGGTGAGTATAAAATTATACTCAGTGAATCTAAATATATGAATATGCAATATTTTTCATGAAAAGTCACATCTATCCATTAATGATCTATAAATAATAGATAACTAATAATGAAATAATGAAACACATATAATAAACCATAATGAGTCATAATGAACCATAATGAATCATAATGTAGTACTGCACTTTTACTTCATTTCTCTACTTTCACACTTTCATATTTCCATCCCACACACCATTTATATACTTCCATCCCATATACCATTACATATGTCCATCCAACAAACCAATTACATAAGGGTGATCAGTTCTTATGGCATAGAGAATTTCACCCTCTCTAACAAAGGTCCAAGAATATATATATATATATATATATATATATCAGTGTTCACAGTCCTGTTATAACATTATATGCAAATGTCTCATATAGTATGAATGTATCAGTATAAAGTCTCAAATATGAATATAATGGTGTTAAATAATATCACAAAGATCAAAGAAGCAATATTGCACAATATGAAAATTTCGGTCTCCGGGGCCCAGTTGTGCCAGCGCAACTGACGCCCCTAATTACGGGTCCGTTTCTCGTTTTTCAGGCACTTTCTGGTTTACATTGTAATCAATATTTCCATGGCAATTTCTTTACACAATTAATAAATACATATATATAATAGGCAATTAGGCTTGATTAGACATCAAAAAGCCTTTCAGAATAACTTTTATACAAAGTCAAAGTTTAGGTCAGTTTTAAACATTTCAATAGCTTTGTTTTAGGTCATTTTAGCAAAACTGCCCAAAAGTGGATCATTAATGATTTTCAAGCAAGGATATCATTTTATGTGCGTAAATGCATGACTTATGAATGAATAATGCATGAATCATATATATAAACTCACCTCAAACAAAACTTCAAATATTTCCCATCAGGTATAGTTAGTTCGCGACTCGTCGTCAGCGGCCGTAGCTCGGGAGGATTCCCCTATATTAATTAAATCACTCCGGTAAGACTTATACTCAATATATTTCACATTAAAACACATATCAAAACAAATTAACATACATAAAGCAGATACTATACATCATAAACCCTATATCACACATTTGACACTTTCCATTCTTTTATGCTTCAAATGCAATTCTATCACCATATTTCATTCACATTTCATATGTTCATCACTATAATGTCAAGTTAAGAACTTATAAACACTTTGTTCATCTTTTCACATCAAACATACACCAAATTCCTAATATACTTTCCAAGTACTTATATCAATCAACATTTTCATATTTGAACTTATACATTCTCATCATTTACACCATTAAACTACATTCAAACCTTACTTCTTCAATTGCATTAGCCTAACACATTAAACTAACAAAGTCCATATGGTTCGGCCTAAAGGGATTTCACTCCATTCATCCATTTTTCAACACCAATGAATCATACAACATTTATATACATCAATTACACATCACTCAAGCCTTTAAATCTATTAAACATCAAAACATCACACCATTACCCATCATCATCATTTCGGCCAAAACAAAAGTTCCACCAAATGGATTTGTTTCCATTAATTAATCACTAATTCATGTTAAACACATTAAATACACATCATTTGAATAAAAAAATCGATCATAATCATACTTTGATACATATTTCTTCCTATTAGGATTTTCTTCTAACTTTTGATTTTTCTTCCAACCAAAACAAGTTTTCGTTACTAAATAACATCAAAGAACATCTTAAGAACATAATTAAACCAAAATAATGGTAAAATCAATCACTTACTTTAAGGTGTTAAGTTAAAGCAAATAAAGAACTAAAGTTTGATTATGATATAATAGCATAAGTGATTGAAATGTATAAGGTTAAATGTAGGAAGATTGAATGGTATAGGTGATTCGAAGCATAAGTGAGAAATGGTGTATGTTTGATATGGAATAATAAGCTAAGTGTTTGAAAGTTTATAACTTAGCATATTATTGATGAATATGAGTAATGTGAATGATTTTTAGTGATGAAAATGCAGTTGGTGTATAAAAGTTATAAAAAATGTTAAAGGAGTACTATAGGGCCTTTGATGGGTAAGAGATTAATATATTGGATATTGATAAATTTATAAATTCAAATTAAAAGATGACTAATTACCAACATGATTAAATTATTGAAGCTTGAGTATATATTATTTGATATTAAATAAAGCATTAAGTATATGGAATGGTTGTATATGTAAATACTCATTTCTACGGTTATAGTTAAATTAATTATTATTATGTATATATAATTCTTGTCAATGCTATTATGAAGAAGATTGTTAAATAAAAACTAATAAATGTATTTGTATAAGCAAAATGATTTTTGTTGTGTTTAGGTGTAATTCAAAGATGTTGAGGAGTAAGGTACAATATTATACAATAGGCCCCATATGGACACCTTATGTAATTGAGTTGAGTTGTTGTCTTGATATTATTATTTTTACAAGGGGGCTTATGTCCCATTTCTGGAGAAACTCAATCGAATTTTTGATAAAATTCTTAGGTGTTTTAGAAAAGTCATAATTATAGAGTTTTTTTAGAATGGTAGTTAATCTTTAGTTGCTATTATTTTATAGATACCCCAGGTATTTTTGCAGATAGTCTTTATGGTAATAAGGGTTGAGCCCTCCTTCGTCTAGCCAGTTCTATGAGTTGATACAATTCAATCTAGCTCTTTACTTAAACATTTGCATACATGCATTGATTGTATATATATTATATATTCAATTATTATTATTGGTATTAGAATGAGGAAGCATGATATGTGTTGATGACATAATTATTCTTTTATTTATAAATATTATTGTTTTTGGTGATTGTGATGGGAATAGGATGAGGTGGAATCTATCTATGTTAACAGAGGCTATGTATATGATTATATGATGATATATATATGTGACCTAACATATGATTAATGAAGGGATTATAAGAGTTGTCTATATAGAGTTGGACTCACCGTGATCGTTAAAAATTGATAAGAGAGCATTGGGATGTCTAATTAGAGTTGGACTCGCCGTGATCCCATAATTTAAATTTTAAGAGACCAAAGGGATGGGAGGGGGTTGGCTCTCTAATTGCAATAAATTGAATATTAGAGAAGGGTTGAATTTTACATGTTAATTCTTATTATGTGTAATTATGTTTGACTATATGTGATGTAATATTTCATGTAAATTAAGTATACATATTTATATGATATTGTCGAATAATTATTGTATGTGCTATATTAATTTATATCATTTTATTAAGTCGAATGCTCGCTTCTACTCATTATTTTTCAGGTTGGAATTTTTGTAGTTTCTGTTAGTTTATTCCCTACCTTCTTCGTCGCAGCAGCTCTATATTTCTAAAGATTGTAATCAATTATGTATCTATTTAGTATTTCTGCAATTACCCAGATTTTATGGATAGTATAATTTCCTTATTTAATTATGTTTTATGGATGATTATCTATACAGTTGTGGATTGAGAGAATCCCTATTAATTATATGATGATTTATGTAATGTATATATGTTAAGGATAACATGTTTAATGGAAGATGTGATCCCTGTACTGTGAGATATATGCTCATTATAATATATGTATAATGTACATATATTATAGGTTGATTGACAAGTTAGATTAGCTCTGGATTCTGGTAGTATATAACTTTTTCGTTTCCTAGATTACAATATTGTAATTTTCTGTGACATGTGTGGTTAAAATTGTACAATTACTTTTATAATTAAGAGGAGATTGATGGAGAGTTCTAATATAGATTTGAGTTGGATGATGAATGATTAGAAAAATGGTAGGGATAATATGTTATTTATTATTTCAATTTTATTAAATATATATAATAATAATTAACTTTTAAAATTAAAATAAAATAATATTTTTAAAAAATAATTATGCCCAACACAATTTTTTTAAAAAAATTATATATTTATTTTTTATCATCAAGCCTTTTAACTGCCTATATAAACAAGATTTGAAATGATATCGAGAATTCCTATTCTTTAAATATCAAAACTAAAATTATATTATATTTTTTTTTAATTTTTTCATATTTTATTAAAAAATGCATGATTAATTAAAAAAATTTAAATTTTATTTTTTATTTTGTTTACAATTTTTAATTTTATAAATTTGTCTCAATATATAATTTTAATTGTAATTATGTCAAAGTAAAAAATTAGTGAAATTAAAATTAAAAATGATATTAAATTCATAATTGAAACAAAATAATTATATTATTTTTTTTATCTATGCCATAATTTTCACTTACAAAATTAATTTCATTTTTCTCTTCCTTTTTTTTTAATTTTTTTTTTCTCTTTTTCTCTTTCAATTGAAGTAATCAAATTCTTTCTCCTTTCATATCATAAACCCACCTTAAAAAAAAATCATATTTCTCTTTCCTTTCTTTCCTAAAAATCTAAAGTAATAATAATTAATTAGTACTTTAATGAAAAAAATGAAATCTACAGAAAGATGAAGGAAAAAGAGAGATGAAAATTGAGGGGAGATAAAATAATAAAAAATACTAGTTTATTTTAATTATGAATATACATTAATTTTTTCATTTTAATTTTAATCCATTTATCTCAATTTATCATAATTATAATTATATTTAAAATTTGACACGAAATTGATAAAATTTACATTTTCAACTTAAAAAACACAAAATTTTAGATTTTTAGCATTGTTTCTCATAGTAAAAATTATTATTTTACCTGATTGTCAGGTTAATTTAATCGAGAATTCAATTTGATCTAATTCTTTTATCTGATTTTATACGTGAATTGAACCATGATTACCTAATCAATGGACTCCAAATTAGTTCAACCGAGTATTTAGCTTTTAATTTTTTTTTTAAAACAAAATTATTACTCTTAAAGTTTGAATCATTGGCCTATAAAAATATTAACTGGCACTAACCACCTAAATCAAATACCTGTTATTATTATCGCACTTAAAATAAATTATATTGTAAAATTAATTTTAATAATCATTTTTCAATCTAAATTAACAATAAAATCTAAATTAATTATAAAAAAAATTTAAACTCTTTAACATTAAAAATTAAATTTCACTTATTTTTATTTATAAAAAAAAAATTATTACTTTTAAAATTCTTATTACGTATTTATTTTATTATTATCTTAAATTTTAATATTATTTGTTAAAAAAAATTATTATATTTAAATTAATTTCATATTATTCTATTAAATTATTTACAAAATTTATATTTTCTATATTATATAATATTAATTTAATTAATTTTATTAGTTTTAGTTTAATTTCAATTGAATTTTTGATTTGTGATATTTTTTCTCTATCCATTTGAAGTTCGGACCGGATCCAAAACATTTGTAAAAATTTCCAATTTCCAACATTCGAATGAAAATTTGGGCTGAACTGGGTTGACCCAATAAAAAAGGGTCACCCAATAAGACGGAAAAAGCTTCTTGTTATCTATTTTCCGGACAACAGAGCAAACGCATGAAATAAAACTGTTAGAGCAGCGTATGTTTACTGTAATGAAATTCAAAAAAGGTTCTGTTACAACGAAGCAGCTTTTCATTCTCTTCCCATCTCTCTCTCTCTCTGTCGCTCGCTCGCTCTTTCAGAGAGCAACAAATAGCTATGGCTAAAAACAGCAGGAGACTTGGTCAAGACTATCAAAGGCAAAAATTAACAAAAAAAAAAAAAGAAGATAATAATTGCCATTGCTTTCGCTTCTTATGCGCCTCACACACACACACTCTCTCTCCCCCTCACTATTTGTATCCTCTCCAACATTTACCATTATCCCTGTGGAGGTATTCTCTCTAATTTCTCTCAATCTTCCATTGTTGTTTATTGATTTTCCTCAATAGTCATAATTTATTAACATGCACAATGTGTATTTGTGGACTTGCAGGCATTGGGCTAAGGGCTCTAACTGTGGCACCCTGATATGAGTGCTTGATTTAATTTTTGCTGCACTTTTTCTGTGTCACCCATCATAACGCACCACTAATTTTTAACACTCTCCACCAGATGGCTTACTCTGAACCTTTATCTCCCACATCAGGTTTTCTTTCTTTTTTTTTCATTACTTGTGTAGTTTTCAATTTTATTGTTTGATTGCTTTATTTTTATTTTTATTTTTCATTTGTGTGTTATAGGAATATATACATTTGTAGTTTTCAAATTTTGTTGTTTGATTAATTTGTTTCAAGTTTTCTTTATTAATTTCTTTCCATTTATACGTGTTTTTATATGTGATTTTATGCAGGATAGTTTTCAAAATTTACTGTTCAATTAATTTGCTTCAAATTTTCTTTCTTAATTTATTTCCACTTATACGTGTTTTTATAGATGATTTCATTAAATGGGTAGTTTTCAAATTTTGTTGTTTGATTTCTTTTGTTTACAGTACCACTAGATATGGAAACTGTTGGGGATGAGAAGAAGACAAGGATTGAGTCCTTGAAAATTAAAGCCATCAATGCCTCCAATAAATTCAGAAACTCTTTGACAAGAAAGTGTAGGAGAAGTAGCAAAGTGATGTCCTTGGAAATTGAAGATGTCCGTGATGTTGAGGAGATGAAGGCGGTTGATGCTTTCCGCCAAGTACTTGTTTTAGAGGAACTCTTGCCCTCAAGACACGATGATTATCATGTGATGCTCAGGTTTCTTCCCTTTCTTTGTATCTTCTGTTTTAATGGGTTTTTCTGAATCTAGTTCTTTGTTAAAAGGGCGTCCCTAGTGCAAGAGCCACCTTAATTTGTGCAGGTCAGGGAGGCGCACTTACTATAAGCAGCCTTCCCCTTATATTTTTTTAGTAAAGACCAACCTTATTATTGCGCCAGCCAAGGCTTGAACCTGTAGCCATCAGTTCACCTTACTGTGGCCATCAGTTCAAAAAGGAGCAGCCTTATACTGTTATGTTATGCCAAGGCTGGAGCTCATCTACTTCGTTGATCATACGCTTAATTTACAATTATGTGATGCTTATGATTATATTATGTGATGCTTATGATTAATCAAACCCATTAACTTATTACTTTCCCCATTGCATAGATTCTTGAGAGCCAGGAAATATGATATTGAGAAAACAAAGCAAATGTGGTCAGAAATGCTCCAGTGGAGAAAGGAATTTGATGCTGACACAATCATGGAGGTACTGATCTTGGGATGGTTGCTTTGGAGTTTAGGTTTCTACTTATAAAATTTTATTTTCACAATTTGGCCTAATTTGTTCTTGTTTTTTCCCTTTTCTTAAAGGATTTTGAATTCAACGAACTCAACGAAGTCATGCAATACTACCCCCAGGGGCATCATGGTGTGGATAAGGATGGAAGACCTGTTTACATTGAGAGACTAGGCCTAGTAGATCCTACAAAGCTAATGCAAGTCACAACCATGGACCGATATGTAAAATACCATGTGCAGGAATTTGAGAGAACTTTTGCTGTTAAATTTCCAGCTTGTTCAATTTCAGCGAAGAAGCAAATTGATCAAAGCACGACCATCTTGGATGTGCAAGGAGTTGTATGTTAGAACCATAAAACCTTTTTTCAATTTATTAAATAATAGTTATAATCTCTTATATTAAGATATTAATTATCGTTGATCTTTCAAATGAACTTTTAAAGGATCAACAATCCAAAATGATACTAGGCAAAAGTTATTTCCCACATTTCACAACCATAGTGTAACTGATTAGTAATCACAGGGCCTCAAGAATTTTAACAAAGCTGCAAGGGATCTTATTACTCGTCTTCAAAAGATTGACGGAGACAATTATCCTGAGGTACTAATCAGCAAATTTTTGTTTTGTTTTTCTTAATTTTTTTTTCTGTTTTTACAGTAATGAAATGATTATGATTCATTTCAACTATTGCTTCTTTGCAGACCTTGAACCGCATGTTCATCATCAATGCCGGTTCAGGATTCAGAATGTTGTGGAACACTATTAAGTCCTTCCTCGATCCTAAGACCACTGCAAAGATCCATGTGAGTGTATACATTCAGATACTAGATGAGTGGAATTTATCTAAGCCAAATAACTAAGTAAGGAGGTTTATTATTGACCAGGTTCTTGGCAATAAGTATTCTGGCAAGTTACTTGAGATAATTGATGCCAGGTAGAAAATTTATAGCAGTCATCTAACCAGTTGTCTTTTTCATGTTGGTTTGTTGTTCTACAATTGCCTTATTTTTTTCTTTTCTTGGCTTGCCTTTGTACTAGTGAGTTGCCAGAGTTTTTGGGAGGTACCTGCACTTGTGCTGATCAAGGAGGCTGCATGCGTTCGGATAAGGGCCCTTGGAAAGACAGAGAGATTTTGAAGGTGATCTTCAATTAATTTCACAATCTTCTTCTTAATTGGTTTCTTAGTGAACTCATTGCCTTGCAGATGGTCCAAAACGGTGACCATAAATGTACTAGTACATGCGAGACTCAGAATGCTGATGAGAAGACCATTTCTGAGGATGATGCAGTAATAGTAATGTCCTCAAAGGTCTTAACTAAATTGTTTGCCTTAATTTAATGGCTTTAGTTTGCCACTTCTTGTTAATCACCCAGCTTACTTCATATTGCAACGTACCCAGAGACACAAGTCTTTCAAGGTGGGGAATATAGAAGTTCCGAAGGAATTAGAGTATGTACAAGTTGCTCCTCTCCTCGCACAAGTAAGTTTAGCATTCTACCTGCAAATCTTGTCAACTATCGAAATTATGGAAGTTTGTAATTTTGGATTTAGCTACTAGCTAAAACAATGGAAGTGTAATCAGTTAAATAGTGTTATTATTTTAACAATCCTGGCATTAAGTAATGTCTCTAATGCTTTAAGCAATTGAAATTCATTTAGTGGTAGTACGAGTTATCCAAGTTGAATAAATGTGCAAGTGTTCCCTTTCTCTAACATGTGGAGCACCTGTTCTAATGACATTTTTTTTGTCTTCAAATCTTTATTTCATGAAAGTAAACCCTACAGGTTTCTTCAAAGTTTGAGGACTATGGCCCTATAATTGAAAAGACTGTTGATATGACTTGGAAAAAATTAGGAGACAATGATAAACTTGCTATTACTAAAGGTAACATTGTCAACTGCTAGTCATTTTTTTGGCTTGTGTTCTACCTTTCTCTCTCTCATGACTTCCCTTCACTCTCAAATTTTTTGTTCTGTGCTTGCAGCTGCACAATGTTACACCATTTTTAATGGTTGCAAGGGTCCTGAAGGTATGGGCTCTCCCATTTTTACTGGTGTAATGGCTTTTGTTATGGGCCTCGTCACCATGATTAAAGTTACACGCAACATGCCCAAGAAGCTGACCAATGCCACCATCTATTCGAGTCCTGTCTATTGTGACGACAGAGAGATTAAAGGCCAGGCACACAAGGCACTTGAGCCAGCCATCTCTAATGCAGATTTCATGACTGTCATCAAGCGCATGGCTGAACTGGAAGAAAAGGTAAGTGTTTTGAGTATGAAACCTCCAGCTATCTCTCCTGAGAAGGACGAAATGCTGAATGCTGCTATGAGCCGGGTTGATACCTTGGAGCAAGAGCTTATGGCAACCAAAAAAGTAATTTCTGGTGTACTCATTGACAGTGGTGGAAAACAGAATTATAAAACGTTAAAAAAAAAAAAAAAAGGGTTATGATTCCCTTCATTTACGCTTTCTTGTGCAGGCTCTAGAGGATTCACTTTCTCGGCAGGAGGAGCTCATAGCTTATATTGAGAAAAAGAAGAAAAAGAAGAAGCTTGTATATGTATGCTGCAAATCTCATAACATTCTCAAAATTCACGTTCTTTTAAACTGGAATTTAAGGAACTATACATCTCATTTGTGATATTCCTTGCCTGTTGCAGTTCAACTGGTAAATGAAGAAAAGCTGGAATCCTGAAGTTGCTCAGAAAACTAATGTGCTGATTTTTCTGTTTTTCCATGGCCACCAAAATGCATATTTAAGGCTTCATGTACAAAAAAATAGAAACAAGAGGTTTTGTCCTGATGTACAAACTATATATATATATATATATATATATATATATATATATATATATATATATTATTTGGATATTATCTTCCATATCTGCAGTAGAAACTGGCATGTTATAGATCTAATTCAAATTGTCGGTAAAAATTGTCTGAGCATCTGTTATAAATTTGTACAATTTTTTCTCATTAAAAATGTCTGAGATCAAATATCTATTTCTTATATATGATATGGAAGAATTGAACCATTGAATTTTTAAGAAACAAAGCAATAACAGAGAGTATTTTTATTTTTCTCAAGAAATTGGATGAATTGACCACTAGAAAATTATTAATATTTCACATATAGAATTTTTTTTTTCTATTACAGCCCTGAGCCAATTATGAAGTCTTGAACGTTGCTGATTTCAGCATTATTAATTTTTTTTTTCTCGTATACAATATGTTTATGCTGAATCTTCAAATTCCAGCATTGTAACTATCGAAGAATGATGCACAAGATAGAGGCACAAGGCGTAACCCTCTACTTGAAAGATCTCTGTTTGATTGTCCCTTCCCATCTTCCTCACTTGAACTCTGTCAATAAAATGAAGTTGATGAATGAAAGAAATGCAATAACATTTACAACCCCAGCCCCCTTTATATATACATATATATTTGAAGATGTACATGCTATCAGACTAAGAGCTAGTTTGAAATTGTTAATTTGTTATTTCTAATAGTAATTTTAATATCAATAGATAATATAGATATTTGCAATGCCATTTTTACAGTCTGAATGAGCTCGTTTTAAACTCATAAAAGTTAAATTGTAAAAAATAATTATCTATCAATCCAAAAGAATTTCTTCTAACTTTTGAACCAAATGCTATTGTTAAGAATAGTAATACTAAACTAACCCTAAGTCTATATATGGGTGTAATATTTCCAACTTTTTATGATATTCTTGAATGATTGATCACTCAATATCCAGAAATTAACAGTGTATTGTATAACAACTAACTAACATAGCGAATCAAAAATGTTGATTCAATTGATATACTTGCAGGCCAATAAAACAAAACAATTAATAAGCACAAACAAAAACTCATTTCTAATAATCCAAGAATAGAATTCTTTATAACATAGGCAGAAAGTTCTCTTACCACTTTTATTGTTCTAATTGGCTTGCAGTTTGAAGACCTCATGTAAGGTACACTAAATGTCTGTTTGGAAAAAAAAAAATGATTAATAAAGAAAGCAGTCACATAAGTTCTAAACCCTAAGTCCTATATTTACTGTAATTTTCTTTTTCCATTGAATTATTGATAATTATGATGAAACATTAATTTGGTGTGTTTAAAAAATTGTTTAGCACATTTAATCTCCTAATTATATATGACTTAATTAACTTTGGGAAGGGATAAACAAATCACCTGCACTTGGTCATGGAGAAATTGGATGTACCCAATAGCTTCTGTCAATACAGATGCAGTATCTGTCTGCAATTTAATTAAAGATGCAAAAAAGCTGAAAACATAAGCATATGGGCATATTTATATTCTAATAATTAATTCCATATTTTTATCACATATTATAGTATTTAAATCTGTATTTATTATGTATATCCACTTTCTATTATATTATACGTCTGTGTTTATAAAAAAAGAAAAAAAAAAAAGAAAAAAGAAAAACTTTAAAAATATATTATATTATATTTATTTATTTAGTACCTTGCCATAAGGTGCCACCAGCCTTTGAAGAGTTGCAATCTTTTCTCTTTGTTTCTCCTTCCTAACCTAGTTAAAAGTTAACCCAACTCCATAATAAAAAAATTTGAAATAATAAATTCCAATTTGAGGAAAATTATTGCTCCAAAATTAAAATTATCACCTTCAATTGGGGGCATGAGGATTGTGATGCAGGCCTATGTTTTTTGGCTTCGATAAAACTACTAGCTCTTTTCTTTCTCTGAGTTATAGCTTCACCTAACGCTGAGTTCTAGAATAAAATTATATATATATATATATATTAGAATGCACTCTAATTACTTTAAATATATCAATTATATTATAAACATCTTAATTCCAGATTTAAAAATACATCACTATGTATTTATTTATCAATAACTTCTTTGAAATAATAAAAAAGAAAAAACAACAATTATTTAAAATTATTTCCCAGAAATTAACTATCAATTATCAAATCCAGATGATAATGATTAATTATATTTTATACAAACGTGAAAAAATTTTAATTTTTTTTTTTTTAGATTTATAAGAGTTCAAATATTATTAATGTAATTAAATATGTTGATTACTAAAATCATCAATGATCAAATGTATTTTTAACTAAATGTGTAATTAATTTATTGAAACAGGCGCAAAGTTACTATACTAATAAAAATTGAGAAAAAAAAAGGATGATGATGAAGAAGAAGTAAGAGTTTAAAGAGATACTCACTTTATTAGAGGAGTTAGTAGGACTATTTTTAGCTTCTTCCATGAAATAATGACCATGACTAGTGCTACTATTTTGTGAAGCCTGGCTATAAGTGGCACCAATATCATATTTAGGGCTTCTCAAAAGATCCACTACTTGCAAGTTCAAGTCCAAATCTGAGTTTGAGATATTAATAATGGGTAAATTATGGCTGAAAATATTATTGTATCTTCCGCTAGAACCAGATGATGAGCTTTTCATAGTATAATTTTGAAAATTATTAGTATTAGAGTATAACTCTCCAGTAGCTAAAAGTTGTAATTCTGTATGGTGACAAGAAGAGAAATTGCTCATAGGCAAGTGATTTTCACTATTATATATTGTTTCACTTAACTTTGGGATAGAATCTGGCATTTCTTCTTTCATCTTGGAAAGTAGAAACTCGTTGGCAGCTGATTGTTCACAAAAACTACTACTCTTTAAGCCTTCACACATGGAAGCTCTACTATTGGGTGCCCAACACTCCCTTCATGCAATTGGAAATAATTAGTCAAATAATTAAAATTAATGATCATATTAAAGAAAATTAATATTGACCAAATTCTGGGTTATAGCTAACGTATTTAGTATCTTGACTGAAAAGTATAATCATTATCACTTGATCTTGTAAAATTATCAGCCTATAATGTTCATAATGATAAAAATAACTCGCAAGTGTATATAATATATAGAAACCCTAGAAATTAAATTAAGGAGTACATGAGAAAATTTGAAAAAAAAAATAATAAGGAAAATAGAAAAAAGATTCATTTTTTCAAATATCCAATTTTACTAACTTTATTAATAGAAATCCATTCTAATTAAAACCTTAGATAATCATATTTAACTTACCATGCTTTTGCATGAAGAAGTAAATCTAAAAGGAGAAGTAATACTTACAAAATGTTGCCAGGTGAGTTCATGTTCATGTTGTTGGTGCTAGAAACCTTACTATTATAGTCTGGTTGATATAATAAAGAAGAATAATATCCTCCATATGCATATTCATATTCTTGGAGCTGGTGATGGGGATGGAGATTTGCATGGTCCATATTCTTTTTTTTCTTTTTCTTTCTTCAAGAATTTGGCAATCCCAAGATCAAGGTTATGGGTTTTGTTTCAAGTTTTTCTTCGATGATACCCACAAGCAAGTATTTCAAAGAATGGAAGAAGAAAAGAAAAATAATGCTCACTTTCTTTTATCAAGATTTAAACTTTACATATGCAGCTTTAAGTTGCTCTAAAATATATGCACTACATGCTGTTGCTTTATTATATTAAATATTATATATAAAATAAATAATACACAATATTATTTTACTTACTCAACCCCTTAATAAATGTATATAGTATGATTCATTTTTACTACAAGCTAAGTTAACCTATCTGTTCAATATTATCCATTAACCAATAAGGAAAAGAATTGATGAGAGGAAATTACAAAGAGAAAATATTGACAGATGCGTCCAATTGACCCAGAAGAAATTAAGGATAAAAGATTTGTAAATATTACATATGCTATATAACTATGTACTGCCAACAATTTATTTTGCTGGATGAGCATTGTGAAAAGTAAATGATAATTTTGGTATCAGAAAGCCTACACAAGTGTATACAACTACTTAATGAAATAAAAATACATAAAACAAAAATAAAATATTTTATTACACATTGATTAAGTGTATAAAATAAATTTATATACCAGTGTAGGTAAGAATTTTTCTTTTCCTGCATTACAATTTAAGCCTAAAATCATTACAACTTGAGATTTTTTTTTTTTAAATTACTACTATTTTATGCCTCTAAAAAAATACATTAATGTGTTAATTTAGATATCATTTAATAAAAATGTGATATTCTTTAAAATTTGAAGTTAGTTTCTTTGAAAAAAGGACATCAAAGTTAGCAAATTTTGATCCGGCCTATATGTAGTTTTAGATGTCAAAACTATTATGTGATTTAAAATTGTATTTTTTTTTTATAACTTTTTTCAGACCATGCTTTGTAAAAAACGATTACAAATTTTTGAAAATATAAAAAAATAATTCAAAATAATAATTTTTAAAAGCAAGTCATAACTCAATTCAAAACAAACATTATATCAAATTTTGAATTCGTTGCCTTTAATCTTTAAACTTGTGAATTGAAGCACTATTAGTGTCATACACTCACTTACTAAAATAGTTACTTTATTTTTATACTAATATTTTTAAAAATATATAATGAACTGATTTAATAATCAATTTTCGGTTTAATTGACTAATTTAATATATAAAATAAAAATTATATTTTAATATAAAACTTAAGATTCGTATAATACTAAAACAAAAATTTTATATTAGTTATATATACCACTTAAATATATTTTTGATTAACAAAAGATAAAGATATAGAAGAAATAAAGATAATTAAATAAAAAATTTATAATTTTTTTTTTTTTTTGAAATATATCCTAAAGTATGGGCAAAAAATTAGTTTACACGACTTAACTTGACACTTGCCATATAAGTAAGTTTCTTTCTTTGGCTCTTTCTTCACATTCCACCTCAAGATGTGCATAAATGTTGTATATGTGCATCTTGTTCAACAAATAATTGAATTGTGATGGATGGAGAGTCTTGGTAAGAATATCTGCAATATGTTCACTAGTTTTAACATATTCAAATACTATAGTTCCAGAAAAAAATCTTCTCTCTTATGAAATGACAATCCAACTCAATATGTTTTGTCCTTTATGAAGTATTGGGTTTTTAGTAATATGGATAGCATAAGTGTTGTCATAGAGCAATGTAGCTATTGTATCATATTTGATATTGAAATCTGCCATTAAAGATAAAAGCCATATAATCTCATATGTGCTTAAAGCTAAAGCTTTGTATTTTGCCTCTGTTGAGCTTTTTGAAACTACTGCTTACTTCTTAGAGTTCCAACTTATTAAGGAATCACCCATGAATACAGCAAAATCAATCAGAGATCTTCTTTTTTCTTGGCACCTTGTTCAATCACTATCTGAATAGGCTTTCAATTTTAGTTCTAAGGCAGCAGAGAAGAGTACTCCTTGTGCAAGTGCCTTCTTAACACATTTTAGAACCTTGTATATAGCTTTCAAATGAATAAGTGAAGGTTTATCCATGAATTGGATTAAAGTATGCACTACATAGCTTATATCTGGCTTGGTTAAGGTCAAATACAACAACTTTCCAACTAATTGTTTATAATAAATGACACCGTTCTGCAAATTCTGATCTGAGTGGTGAGTTTGTGATTAACTTCCATAGGAGTGTTTACTTGGCTTGGCCCTTAGCTGGATGTATTCCTCAAGCAATTCAAGTACAAACTTTCTTTGGCAAATTGAAATCCCCTCCTTTGACCTTGCTATTTCAAGGCCTAGGAAATAACTCAAGCAACCCAGATCTTTGAGCTTAAAACAAGAACTTAAATCTTCTATCAATTTTTCCATTACAGATACATTATTGCTTGCAATAGCAATATTATCCACATAAACTAGTAGGGCAATAAAATTTGATTCCATAGACTTCTTGAATAAAGAATAATAAGATTTTGACTGTTTGAAACCAATCTTTAATTAAGAATCTGTGAATTTGGCATTATATTGCTTAGAAGCTTGCTTCAATATATACAAGGACTTTTGAAGTTTGCAAACTATTTTTCTGTTACTGCTATTACTATTGATGCCAAAATTACTAAATTCATTCAAACTCTCCCTCTGAATCTGGTAACCTGGAGGCATATCCATGTATACATCTTCATGTAAATCTCTATTGAGAAACATATTATTTACGTCAAGCTGAGGAAGATGTTAGCCTTGAATTGCAGCAAGGGACAAAAAAACTCTTATAATTGTATGCTTAACTAAAAGACTAAAAAGTCACTGGTAATCAAGGCCTAGTTTTTGTGTATAGCCTTTGGCCACTAACATGCCTTATACTTTTCAACTAATAAACCATCAGAATTAAGTTTAGTTTTATATATCCATTTGCACCCAATAACTCTTTTACCAGCTAATAATAGCATAACAGTCCAAGTTTGATTGGATTTAAGAGCATCAAGTTCAAGTCTCAAAGCTTTGTTCCAATGATCAAAAGTACAAAATTGTTCATAGTTTGAGGGTTCAGTAGTTGATATAACGGAAAAAAATAAACTTTTTATAATAAGAAGAAAGGTGATCATATGATAGGAAGTTATGGATTGGGTGAGCTGTGATAGAAGAAACATAAGGTTGTAAATCTTTTGATTTGTTCTGAAGTTGTAAGTGACAGTCTTTTAGGTAAAAAGGAGGTTTAACAAGCCTAGAGCTTTTCCTAATATGTCGTGGGATGTGAGAATTATCAATTGTAAGTGGAGTTTTTGTTGTTAGAATGAAATCATTAATTTCAGACTGATTAATACATAATTGAGGAATATCAGTAGTTGAATGAGGTTCAAAGGAGATTGAAGTTTATGTGTTGACATTGGTAGTAAGAAAAAATTAGAATTGAGTAAAGAGGAAGACTCAAGGTCAAAGGCTAAGCAAATGGAATGTGCAAATGAAATGAAATAGGGTTTGAAGAGACATTTGTAGGTTGTATATCAATTTGTGATCAATGAATAAGTTTGAATGAAAAATGATCTTCATAAATTCAACATCTCTAGAAAAGAAAACATTGTGAGTGTCCATATCATATAGTTTGTACCCTTTAATACTAGAAGAATAACCTATAAAGACACACCTTTTAGACCTTGAATCAAACTTTTTCTTGTAAATAACAATATTCACAACAAAAGTAAGATATACAAATGACTTGAGATGACTATAAGAAGGCTTTGTACATAATTTCATAAGGTGTTTGACCATTTAGAATAGTAGTTGGAGTCCTATTGATGAGGTGAATTGATGTTATAATAGCTTCACTCTAGAACTTGACAGGTAAAAAAGAATGAAAAAGTTAGGCTTTGGCAATATTTTATATATGTTGGTATTTTCTTTTAGCCATTTCATTTTGCTGTGTAGTGTAAGGACAGGTTGTTTGATGAAAGTTGCCCTTATTATTGTAAAATGAAGGTATTGAAAACTCTAATTCATTGTCTGACCTAATAGTTATGATACTTATATTAAATTTATTGAAGACATATTGGTAAAATTATGGTAATATATGAGAAATATCAGACTTAT
Organism: Aleurites moluccanus; assembly: GCA_948193065.1. Lineage (NCBI taxonomy): Eukaryota > Viridiplantae > Streptophyta > Magnoliopsida > Malpighiales > Euphorbiaceae > Aleurites > Aleurites moluccanus. The sequence continues at coordinate 18,216 of CANXYC010028998.1, forward strand.
ACTTCATAAAATAGACCCAGTCGTCCACCAGTGTCAAAAAGTAGTGATTGCCATTAAGGTTTGGAAATGGATATAGACCTCATTCATCAACATGTACAAGCTCAAATATGGATGTTGTTTTATTTATATGAATAGGAAATGTTGGCCTTTTTTTGTAGCTTTAAATGAATGACAGATGATTGATTATAAGACAATTACTTCAAGAATTATTGAGTGAACTTTGTTTTGTGGAATGTGTCCTAACCTATGGTGTTATATATCAAATGATACCATACAGAAAGACTTATGTAGCGTTTGATAATTAATAGTTAAATTTCTCTTAATAGTTAAGAAATCTGAATAATTTAGAGGTCTAAATAATTTATAGTTGAATGCCTCTTAATTATTCAAACTCTACTATAAATATGATCCATTAAGAGCTATTAAGATGTTATAATATTTTTACTAAACAATCACAGCCTCTTATGATTAAGAGGTTGTTTCATTAAGAGGTCGTTAAGAACTAATCAAACACTCCCTTAGACTTATTTACAATAGAAGCTTGGTTCTAAGAATGCAAACTATGCTTCAGATAGAAGAGTCCAACTTTAAATTCAGCCAGTCCAATTATCATCCAAGATGATAGGATATGGATAAAGCAATGATCAAGAATGAATATAAGACATTTGAGGATTAAGAAGAAGCTTACTGAAGATAAGAGATTGAAAAAGAAAGAAAGGACTACCAGGACATTATGTAATGTAAGTTTGGAATTGAAATAAACATTGCCAATGTGAGTTACCTAAGCTTTCATGCCATTTGACATTTGAACAAACTCATTCTGGACTTGAATATAGAAATTAAGGAAATCTAAAGAACAAATTATATTATTTGTTGCCCTAGTGTCAACAATCCATGGAGGTATATTGGTCAAATGTTGTGTTGATGAAGAAGAAGATGTGTTTCCAACAACATAGTTTTAGCTAAATGTGGTGCAGATGATGAGATGGTTGTATTTCCAACAGTGTGATTTTGATCATTTAGAAAGCTCATAAGCTTTTGAATATGTTCCTTTGAAAGATTGAGTGTAGCCACTGAGCTATTGATGGAATCAACACTAATCTCTATAGATTGAATTGGAGATGATGTGACTTGATGAGCTTGTCTATTCACTTGGCTATTTGCTTTATTCTGAATCCTTGGCTTAGTGAACTAAAAATCAGGAGGGAAACTAACAAGCCTATAACAATCCTTCTTAATGTGGCCTGGTTTGCCACAATGAAAACATACTTGATTGGTTTGCTTCTCTTAACTGCCATGACTGCTAAATTGATTGAAACTCTAAGTTTGCAATAATATATTTCTCTAAGCACCATGTTGTAAACTTGATCTAAAGAAGGAAATGGTTTCATGATGATGATTTGTGATCTTAGTGTCCAAAATGACTCATTCAACCTATTGAGAAACTTGAATATATGATCTTTTTGTGCTACATCAACAAATTTCTGAAAAACATGACTTATTACATTTTCCACAAGAAGAAAATGGCGATGGCCTAAAACTTCTCAATTCTTTCCAAATACCATTGAGTTATGTAATATATTCATCCACATACTTAGATCCTTGTGTTATTGAGCAAATGAGATGTTGAAGATGACAGATTCTTGAATCATCTGGTTGAAAAAACTTTTGATTCAATTTATGCTATATTTTACTTGCTTCATCTATGTAAAACACAGTAGATATTATAGAAGGTGAGATTGATTTCAAAATCCAAGCCACAATGAGGTTATTACATCGAGACCAAGGAAGAAACAAACTACTTTTTAAAGGAGGTTTAGGAATGGAACCATAAAGAAAACCTTGTTGTTTCTTATATAAACAGCAAGGTTCCATGATGAAAAATTTGTAGGCAAAAGTTCAGGAGTAACACTTATAGAGTTATGATTCTCTTAATAGTAAAGATAATATGGAGAGGAAGGATCATCAACAAGATTGATGTTAGACGAGGATGCCATTGAAGACTCTAAAGAAAGTTTTTGAAGAAGAAAATAAAACCTTGAAAGAGAATAATGAACAGTAACTACCAAGAAAGAGAAAATAAATCTAAAGCTTAAATGTGCTCTGATACCATGTGATTAAACATGTCCCTGATTGAAAATGAATTCTCTACTTTATTGATTGACAGATGTTCAGTATTCATAGAGATTTGTTCCATTAAAGGAAGAAAAGGAAATTAGCTAAAACTAACTATTAGCTTTAGAACTAATTGTGCTAACTTTCTAACTATACTAATAGTTGACTAAGCTACGTTTAATAGAATGAACAAACAAGCTAACAAATGGTAACAAAAAGGAAAACAAACTAAGCAGAAGTCTAACTAACTATTTAACAGAAATTTAAGCTTAACTTGAAACAGAGGTAATGAGTTGAACTGTTAAAGGATTATGATATGAGAAAGTTATATGATGTAAATATGATATGAAATATGATTGCAAATATTGAGTTATAATTGATTAATGGAGGTTAAAAGGGGATGTATGCTTTATAGGAAGTGTGATTGTTATTTTATTCTTACGGATAGCTAAGTCAGAGTTATAAAAGAAACTCTGTCAGTTTTTCTATTTGATATGATATGATGTTTTAAAAAAAAAAAAATTATCACCTAAAATGTATCACAGGTTAAGTAATGATTGTAAAAATTAAGTAAATGTAAAAATATGGGTTCTTCGAAGTAATATAAAATATTTAAAAATTAAAAATATATATAATATATATAATTAATTAGGTTAGATTGAGGATAAATTATATGATTACCAGAATTTGAGCCAAATTTATAATTTGACTTGTCGCATTTACTAAACATAGTGAATAATGTGTATTTCATATAATAATCTATGTTTTTCTTTCGGTTGTGGTACTTGCAACCCAAATTTCATGAGTTTTTGTAGTCCATTCTTTTTCGATTACTTCTTTCAGTCTAAGAAGTTAGAGTGAATCTCTAATACTCCTTTACATATGAAAATAAACATTTTCTTGAGAAATGATGATGAGAAAAGGACTTGGATTTAATTAACTACCAATCCAAATAAGTGTATCAGTACATAATAGTGATGCGATTATCTTTTATATTTGAAAATAATCTACATGAGTATTATAAAATGTGAATTGCACCACAATTATTGCAAGAAAAGAAAACAAAGGGGTGCCAAATTTATAATCTAAGTCAGCTGGAATTTTAAATTCAAACTGAGAGTGTCTAGTCTGTAATGATCCACTTGCATAGGCACGCACAAACTGGAATCCACGTTGGATGCATTATAATTTGTTTTGATTATTTAGAATGTTGCGAGTTTGAATTTGTTATCTTATAATTTTAATATCATTATATTAATTTTTTTTTTGTGAGAGACGATATAATTTCTAATTATAATTAAACCGACTAAATCAAACTAAATCGATTAAATAAAATCAAAATGGATAATTTCATAATTTATTTAACTTAATTTAATTTGAAAAATAAAATAAATCGAAAGTTTGGTTTAGTTTGCAATTTGAATATTTTTTTTCGGTTTTAAACTGAAGTTATATAAATACATATTATTTTTTACTATTATTAAAATTAAATATATTTTATTTTATTTTATATACAACCACATATTTTTTTAACTTAATATTAATTTAAAATTTTAAAAATAACCATCCATAAAAATTAACTAAAGATAAATAAAAAAAAATCTAATTCTTGAGAAAAATATAAGTTTTGAGTATGTTAATTAATAAAATAAATAAGTTTAGGATTGTACAATATTGAATTATTTTTAAATTTTTTTTATTACCAATACTTTATCGGTATTTTTTTTAATTTATAATAAAATAATGATGATTTATTAAAAAAATTATTTGAAACCGATAAATCGAAAGTATTTCAAATCAAATTAAATCAAATCAAAATTGACTGCTTGATTATAATAATGAATTGATTTGATTTAAAAATAAATCAAACTGAAAATATTAGTTTAATTTGATAATAATCATTTAAATCGATCAAATTCAAAGATCTCACCTCTAGATATAATTTGAAATTTTAACACTCTTAATTAAAAAGAAAAAAAAAAAAGGGAATTTAATTCGACTTTAGCTTTTCTTTTCCTTTTAAAAACTTTTTAACATATATAAAAAAATTAATTATCATTAATTATTCACAATCACTTTCATTGGTTATTGCCTGTCAATAATCAAGTCCAAGAATTTCTTTAAAATCATATTAATTAGTTTTCTATTAGTTCCATCATCCATATTATTTTATTTGACAATTAAAACAAATATTAATGTAAAACTTTTACTTAAAATACCAGAAGAAGGTAAAGTAATACGGTGATCGGACATGTAGACAAAAAAAAAAAAAAAAAAGATATATATATATATGTATTTAAAAAATAAATGGAAAAATGCCTTTACCCATAAAAGAAAGAAACCCTTTATGAGTTACGACAATGACTTATTTATTTCTTATAAAGAATAGGTTGGCATTAAAAACAAAGTATTTAATGGACAATCCCTAAAAAGGAGGTCTAAAAAAGTTGATTTTGGTTAAGAAGAAGACAAAACCCTAAAGAATATATGCTCACTTTTGTTAGCTTAATTAGAGTATGACTTGGGGACCATAGTTCATAGTATCTTTGTTTCCATGCCCAATGATACTTAATTATCTACTATAAAACTAAAACAATATTATAAAAATAATATTTTCATTTCTTTGTTAGTTTATCATCTTCAATTAAATTTCACTCTCCTTGCTAGTAGAAAATCATATGATCTTTGATTTTTTTCAGAGGTAAAAACAATATTTTTCATACTTAAAATTTATATATAGTGAAACCTCTATAAATTAATTTTTGATAAATTAATAATTTTTATTATATAATAATTTTTTTCAGTCTTGATTTGGACCAATAGACTAAATTAATAATTACGATAAATTAATAAAATAATATTTTCTTAAAAATTCATAAATAATTACATGATCCCATTTATATTATAAATTAATAATTTATTAACATTTTATATGTAATAAATTATGATATTTTATTAAAATATAAGTTTATTGTTATTTGTTTTTTCTTAAAATTTAAATCTAGTTAAATATTATCTTTAATTTTTCTTATTGAATATATAAGTTATAAGATTCAACTCTTGAATTATAATAAAAACTTATGAAATATTATTAATATTTTGAGTGTGTTCTCATCTTTAATTTCGTTTGAATGTATTTGATATTATATTTTGACTAACCTTTAAGTGAAATTCATCAGAAATCTATTATTATCATTCTTTTTTATAACATATGGATGTTTTATTATACTCATATAATATTTTATGCATCTTATCTATAATAATTAATTTTTGAATACCTTTTAAATGAAAAATATTGTAACTATGAAAAACATAAGAGATCATTTGAAATAATTTATATAACAACTATGGTTATTAAAATTAGACCGAACCAACCGATTGAATTAAAAAAAAAATTAGAAACCAAACCAAGTACAGTCGATCAGCTCTCTTTAACCCATTCCCGAAGAATCGGATAAAAAATCAATTATCTGACTGATTAACCGGTGAACTGATCAAACCAAACTAATTTTTTCGATTCAGACGGGTTGACTTTTAAAAAAAAAAAATTATCAAAATGACGTCTTTTTTTCAAGTAAAAACGGCGTCGTTTTGAGTTAAAAGAAAGTAAGAAAACTTCAATAGTTTTGTTTTAATTTTACCTGACGTCAAAATCATGATCTTATTACATATTACCTTATTGCATGAGTTGATATTTGAGCAAGTTAATGTTCATATCTTATTATATATATAACTTTTGACTTAAGGTGATTGAATTGACACCATAAGAAATATGATCTTATATAGATTCTTGATTTAGCCATAATTATATTATATTTATTTTCATCATATATATAATAAATATCAAATTATATATACATATATATATGTATATCGATTTTTTTGGTTTAACCGGTTTGATTCGGTCGAACCTCTGATCATATACCTTCATCGATTATTTAACCAATCCAGTTCTAAAAACATTGATAAAACTATTTTAAATCTAAATAATTATACTCATATTTTTTTATCCTTTATTTAATTTATATTCAATTTTACACATATTTTTATATTTAATTTATTTAATTTATATTAAATTGATAACATATTTTTTGTTTCATTTTAATTAATTCATATTTAACTTATCGCTTTTTTTTCAATTCAATTAACTTATATTAATTTGATTACAAAATTGAAAAAATACTAATTTTTTTAGTTGATTAAATATTATATTTCGAATTATACATACTCTTTTTAAATTAATAAATTATTAATTTATTAATTAATTAATATCTTTTTTATTTAATAGAATTTACAGATCTCAATGTTATTAATTTATAGAGATTTTATTGTGTATATGTATAATTCTAAATTTAACTTTATTTGGTTTAGTAGTAACAATTTACAATAAGCAGTAAGCAATTAATTACCAATAATTAATGACTAGTGATTAATTATCGATGGTTAAAAGTGATTTTAAAGAATTTGATAATGTTAGGATTATGACTTAAAATTCTAATGAGATTTGGATGAAATTTTTTTTTTCTATTTTATGTGCAAGAAATATTCATCAATTGGGTGGAGGATTCCTTATAGAGTAGAATTCCTATTTTAATATTATTTTAGATAAGGTTATTATGTGATAAGGATTGTGTTAAAGTCTTTTAGATATATGTGGAGTTCTTATAAGGTATAACTATCATATATATGATATAATTGTATATAATTTGTATTTGTATCCCAATTAAATCAGAGTATGAGAATACAAACACATTTATGGTATCAGAGCTATTTTAGATTATTCCTAACTTACTCTTGGCCTGATTTTTTCTTGTCTTTTCTCTACACCAAAGCTATTTCTTGTCTTTTCTTAATTTGTTTAGTTCTTTTGTGTTGTTCTTTCGTTTTATTTGTTTTATACACTAGTTCACGTTGACAGCTCCTCCACTTATTTTCCTTTAGTTCTTTGTGTTAATTTTTAGTTCTTTTGCTATATCTGCTGCTTCATTTTACCATTATTTGTGTCGTTACTTTATCATTATGTCCATTGTCCCTGCAACACCTTCTTCATCTCTGCCTTCTCCTAACCTTGCTTATCAGTTCAATTATCTCCTTTGGAAAACTCAGATGATGCCATTGTTAACTAGTTATACTCTTGTCCATCATGTTGATGTATAACAACCTTCTCCACCAAAGGTTTTGAATGATGGCACTCTAAATCCTGTGTATATAGCTTGGTTTCGAGAGGATCAAATTTTCCTCAGTTGGGTTGTTACTTCATTTACTAAATCTTTGTTACCACAAGTGGTTGGTATTACCACTGCTAGAGAGGCTTGGAAAAAATTAGCTAACATATATGTTTTTGGCTCTAATACACAAGTTCAACATTTGAGAGTAAGTTGCATCATCTGAATAGAGGGAATGATTTGATTCCCATTTATATGGATCAAGCCAAACATATTGCAGACTAGTTGGATGCTTTATAGAACCTAGTTGATGAGGACGTTTTTGTTGGTGCTATAACAGATGGTCTTGGACCATAATATCTCCATTTGTGTACTTTGGATGCTACATTACAGTCAGTTTCATATGATGATCTCTATGGCTTGCTTTTAAGTAAGGAGCAACAGTTGTTGTTTGATTTAACTATGTCTAATCAATTTACACCAATTGCACATTATACCTATACTCGTTCTCAACATCATACTAGTACTCATTATAGACAGCATAATACTATGAATATTGGTCATAGAGGTAGAGGTTCTTCAGGACCATCAGGTTCTCATGGTGGATGATTCAGTATTGGGAGAGGAATTGGTGGTTGATCCATATCTTCTTCTTATTTAGGTACACATTTTGGTGGTTATTCTTCTGCAATTCAATGCCACAATTGTCATGGTTTTGGCCATATTGCAAAAACTTGTTCTAGTCCCAAACAATCTTTATCAAATCGAACAAACACATATGGGCCAACTTCTCATCTTGCTCACACCGGTCCTAGTACCTCTCAAAATTGGATTGTAGACTTTAGTGTGAACCATCATCTAACTACAAATTCGAAAAATTTGTCTATCAGCAATGATTATAATGGTCTTGGTTAAGTCACTATTGGCAATGGTAAGTCTTTATCTATTTCAAAATCGGTTCTACTACTGCTTCTCTCAATTCCAGTATGGTTAGTTTAAATCATATTCTTTATATTCCATTGTCATGTGAAAATTTATTATTTGTTAGTGCATTCACTAAAACTAATTTTGTTTCTATTGAATTTTTCCTGATTATTTTATTGTGAAAGATATCCACACAAAATAGGTAAGGCAAGAATAAGAGAGTTCTTTACATCATGTTATTGAAACTATCCAAGTCTCAATCTTTGTCTCTTGTTCAAGCCTTTTTGTCGCCTTTGTCTACCTAGCATGCTCATTTACGATATGTCAGTTCAGCTTTGGAAAATAGTCATATTAAATTTGTCAAAAATAATGTTTCCTCTTTATGTCATGCATGTAATGTGAGTAAAGCTCACAAACTTCCTTTTTCTGATTCCAAAAATAAGGCAACTAAACCACTTGAATTAATATGTTCTGACATTTGGGGTCCCTCCAATGTTACTTCAATTGTTGGTTCTCGTTATTATGTGATATTTTTCGACCATTACAGCAAGTATACTTGGATATTTTTTTGAAACAAAAATATGAAGTACTGAATGTCTTTATCAAATTACGTCATGTGGTTCAATTTTTTTTTTTGAAACAATAATTAAATATTTTTAGGCATATTGGGGAGGTGAATATCAATCTTTTACTAAATACCTAACTAAAAATGGTATAACCCAAAGAGTTTCATGTCCTCATACACCCAAACAAAATGGTTATGCTGAGAGGAAACATAGGCATACAGTTGAAACTAGTAGCACATTATTACATCGTGCTTATGTTCCCTTTCAATTATGGAGTCATGCCTTTGACATAGCTGTCTATACTATCAATAGATTGTCTGCTTCTCAATTATTGTTTAAATCTCCATATGACCTACTTTTAGGCACTATGCCCAATTGTCATGAACTTCGCATATTTGGTTGCTTGTGTTCTCCTTAACTTAAGCCATATGTTTAGGATAAGTTGAAATGTGCTCTAAACCTTATGTTTTCTTAGGCTACAGTAAAATTCATAAGGGTTATAAGTGTTTTGATCCATCTAACAGTAGACTGTATATCTCACGCTATGTTGTTTTTTATGAACAGGTCTTCCCTTTTAAAGTTGGAATTGATGGTTTCGCCAGTGTCTACAAATCTCCATTTACCACTAATGTTCCTTTATTTTTACCACCTACTCAAATGAATAACGGTAAGAAAAGCCAACTGGGACCTATACCTGTTACATTGCCAAATACTGGAATTTCATCACTAGATGTTACTACTAGGAGTAAGATACCAGGTATTTTGTCCTTACCTCTTTCATAAGCTACTTCACCCTCCTTATTAGTTTAACCATCCAACCCTACTACCATATCTCCTACACCATTTCATTATAGTCAATATCTGAGCCCACTTAATATGCTTTCTACACCTGTCCAATGTTCTATTCAACCCACACCTGAACAAAGCTTGACTAATTTACATTTATTAAGTCAACCCGCATCTAAACTCGTGGTGGATGATTCAGTATTGGGCGAGGGATTGATGGTCAATCCTCTTCTTCTTCTTATTTAGGTACACATTCTGGTGGTTATTCTTCTCCAATTCAATGCCACAATTATCATGGTTTTGGCCATATTGTCAAAAGTTGTTCTAGTCCCAAACAAACTTCATCAAATCAAACAAACACATCTGGGCCAACTTCTCATCTTGCTCACACCGGTCCTAGTACGTCTCAAAATTAGATTGTAGACTTTAATGAGAATTATCATCTAACTGCGAATTTGAAAAATTTGTCTATTAGCAATGATTATAATGGTACTAGTTAACTCATTATTGGCAATGGTAAGTCTTTATCTATTTCAAAATCGATTATACTGCTTCACTCAATTCCAATATGGTTAGTCTGAATCATATTCTTTATGTTCCACTGTCGTGTGAAAAATTATTATTTGTTAGTGCATTCACTAAAGCTAATTTTGTTTCTATTGAATTATTTTTGATTATTTTCTTGTGAAAGATATCCACACGAAACAGGTAAGGCTAGAACAAGAGAGGTCTTTACATCATGCTATTGAAACTATCTAAGTCACAATCTTTGTCTCTTGTTCAAGCCTTTTTATCACCTTTGTCAACCTGGTATGCTCGTCTTGGTCATGCTCATTTACGATATGTCAGTTCAACTTTGGAAAATAGTCATATTAAATTTATCAAAAATAATGCTTCATCTTTATGTCATGCATGTAATGTGAGTAAAGCTCACAAACTCCCTTTTTCTGATTCCAAATACAAGGCAACTAAGCCACTTGAATTAATATATTCTGACATTTAGGGTCCCTCCAATGTTGCTTCAATTGTTAGTTCTCATTATTATGTGAAATTTTTTTACCATTACAGCAAGTATACTTGGATATTTTTTTGAAACAAAAATCTAAAGTACTGAATGTCTTTATCAAATTCCGTCATGTGGTTGAAATTTTTTTTGAAACAATAATTAAATCTTTTCAGGCATATCGGAGGGTGAATATCAAGCTTTTACTAAATACCTAACTGAAAATAGTATAGCCCAAAGAGTTTCATGTCCTCATACACCCAAACAAAATAGTTTTGCTGAGAGGAAACATAGGCATATAGTTAAAAATGGTAGCACATTATTACATCATGCTTATGTTCTCTTTCAATTATGGAGTCATGACTTTGACATAGCTGTCTATACTATCAATAGATTACCTGCTTCTTAATTATTGTTTAAATCTCCATATGACCTACTTTTTGGCACTATGCCCAATTATCATGAACTTTGCATATTTGGTTGCTTGTGTTCTCCTTAACTTAAGCCATATGCTTAGGATAAGCTTGAAATGCGCTCTAAACCTTATGTTTTCTTAGGCTACAGTAAAATTCATAAGGGTTATAAGTGTTTTGATCCATCTAACAATAGACTATATATCTCACGCTATGTTATTTTTGATGAACAGGTCTTCCCTTTTAAAGTTGGAATTGATGGTTTCGCCAGTGTCTACAAATCTCCATTTACCACTAATGTTTCTTTATTTTTACCACCTACTCAAATGAATAGCAGTAAGAAAAGCCAACTGGGACCTATACCTGATACATTGTCAAATACTAGAATTTCATAACTAGATGTTACTACTGGGAGTAAGATACCAGGTATTTCGTCCTGACCTCTTTCACAAGCTACTTCACCCTCCTTATTAGTTTCACCATCCAACCCTGCTACCATATCTTCGACACCATTTCATTATAGTCAATATTTGAACCCACCTAACATGCTTTCTACACCTGTCTAATCTTCTATTCAACCCACACCTGAACAAAGCTTGACTAATTTACATTTATTAAATCAACCCGCATCTAAACTCGTGGTGGATGATTCAGTACTGGGCGAGGGATTGGCGGTCGATCCTCTTCTTCTTCTTATTTAGGTACACATTCTGGTGGTTATGCTTCTATAATTCAATGCCACAATTGTCATAGTTTTGGCCATATTGCAAAAACTTGTTCTAGCCCCTAACAAACTTCATCGAATCAAACAAACACATCTGGGCCAACTTCTCATCTTTCTCACACCTTTCTTAGTACCTCTCAAAATTAGATTGTAGACTTTAGTGCGAACCATCATCTGACTCCGAATTCAAAAAATTTGTCTATAGCAATGATTATGATGGTACTGGTTAATTCACTATTGGCAATGGTAAGTCTTCATCTATTTCTGTAATATCTGTCAATTTTGTTGTATTTTTATTAAATTGTATGTTTGGAGAATTAATTAATTTCAAATATGAATGTTTGAACAATTCCAGAATTTCTGATTTTTCAGTTGCAGGAAATTTTGATGGTTAATTGCATGTTCTTAGAGAAATAATTTGATAAAGTATAAAACATGAAAGTTAAGATTTTATGTCTTAACTGAAATTCTGTAAAATGGCTTGGCAGATTTCTGTGTGTGTGAGGAGTTATGCCTCATTGAGTAGGACTGGTATGGGTTAATGTATTTGCTAGAAATCTGAGTCTATTTGAATTTACTGGGAATGACTGAGGTAGATTTAGCCAGAGATATAAACATGAAAAATGTTCCTTTGTGTATTATGGTGTTGGTTGTAAAATTTTAGAATTTTTAGATAAGTATACCCCAGTGGAGAGTAGATTATATCAGACCTGTTCGGATAGATCTTAAGGTAGTAAGTCTGGATGATTTTGGAAAGTTACCATGGTCAGTGTAGTTGCCTTTATGATTTGAATTTTTGATATGTTAAGCCTCTGTATGTCTATTTTAAATGAAAAAAAAATTAGTAAGTTTGGATATTTGTAGCTCATTTGCGAGCTGGTTAAGTGTAAGTTGTCCATGAAAGGTTTCAACTTAGCAGAGTCTTGGTATGGCGAGCCAGAAAAATGCGAAGTGGCATTTTGCGAGCTGGCAATGTGAAGTGGCGAAGTGGTGAGGTGAGATTGCTGAAGTGGCAATTGGCGAAGAGGTATATGCGAGGTGGCATGTGCGAAGAGGATTTGGCGAAGAGGAAAGGCGAGGTGGCATTATGCAAAGAGGTATTATGCAAAGAGGCATTATGCAAAGAGGGAATGTGCGAAGAGGCAATCTGCGAGCAGGATTTGGCTAAGAGGGAGATAGGTGAAGCAAATTGGCGAAGAGGCATTACCGAGGTGGTATCTGCGAGGGAGAGTTCGCAAGGAAGAGTTAGCGAAGAAGAACTCACGAGGAGAGTTTGGCGAGGTGACATATGCGAGCTAGAATAGCGAAGTGGCATTGCCGGATCTATTTGGCGAGCTAGGAAGTGCGAAGTGGGATTGGCGAGCAGGCAAGCGTGTTTTCTGGGGCAGTGGTCTATTTAACCCCAGCAACCCAGTAGCGTTTTTCATGATTTTTCCTTCCTTCTTTCTTCGTTAAATTCAGTCTTTTCTCAGATTAGTTCTATTTTATTTTCTAAGGCATTAATACTCAAATTAATGCATTAGGCTTCTAGATTATTCTATATTAAGGCAGAAATCATCATATTTGAGTAAGAAATCTCAGGAATTTCAGTGTTGAGGAAAATAAGGTAAATTTTCTTCCAAAGTTATTTTCTTTAGATTTATTTAAGTCTATGGGTTAGAATAATTAATATTGTGTATATAGAATTTATTGCAAGTAATCTAAAGTCATTAATGGTAATTAATGTGGGAGAAATCAAAATGTTGATACTGTCATGAATAGTGACATGAACAGTAACTCCGAATTAAATGCAGATTTTTCTTTAAAAGATAATTAAATTGATATTAGGAATTAAGAATAGAGACCCTAAGATGGTTAAATATTCAGAAATCATGTTTAATATTATTGATTTGGAGAAAACCCTAATTTTGAATATTTGAGAAAATTTCTTAAAAGGAAAAAATCAAATTAATTGAGGAGTTGGAGTTGAGCATATTGCTAAAGAGAAATTTAAGAGAAATTGTATAAGAGGTAAGTATGAACATTTCACTTGTTTCTTATCTCTTTGAATAATATGACCAAGCATTCTCAACTTGTTCATCTATTTATGTATATATATTTATAATGTAAATGACTTGGTCAATTTTCTTAGATCAAGTTCATATGCTTCTTGCTTGTTAAAATCGATTGAATCATGATACATGTTGATGGTCTTGCGACCAATATGCTTCTTATGAGATTGATACCACATGACCCTATAGATAGAACGCTCTTCCCAATGAGAGTAAATTCATTGGTCCATAGTGCACTTTGGGAGCCCAACTGATAGGGTTTTTATCAGTGTTCCACCTAGAGGGGACCATGAGCTCTAGGCGTATGCCTGGCCAAGCATGCGTTGACGTTAGAGTAGCAAGGCTACTGATACGTATGTTATGACATGAGATCAGTTCTATCGGATGAGATTTAATAATGCCACTCTTTGTGGGCATTTTATATTCTAAATATGAACCATGATTCGATTTGTGATATAATTTGATATTACCAAATTATTATTATGAGCACCCTTGTTCCTTCAAGTAAAGCTTATAATTCTTTCATACCTATATGTATAAATATTTGTTCATGACCATGATTCGATATTCAGATTCTTGATTTATAATGTTCATATCTTACTGAGTTGAAGGCTCACTCCTCTTCT
>CANXYC010029021.1:0-26243 GCA_948193065.1 Aleurites moluccanus
TAAGATTTCTTATTCTTTTTGTAAGAAGAGCCATTTCTTCCTCATCATCCTCTATGTCACTTCCTTTTGATGTAGATTCTTTGGAAGCAATGAGAGCAAGCCCTTTGTTTTTCTCTTCGGCTTTTTCATCAATTTTCTCTTAAGATAATGTGATCTCATGAGTTAGAAGCTTACCCAGTAGATTATCGGTTGGGAGAGAGCTTAGGTCATTAGCTTCTTCGATTGAGGCTACCCTTGCCTCCCAATCCTTCTTCAGAAGGACCCTTAATATTTTGCAATTTATGTCTTCCACAGAGTAAGACTTTTCCAATTTTCTCATTCCATTAACAATAACCATAAGACGGTTATACATTTCTGAAATTTTTTCATTAGGAAGCATTTTAAACTATTCATACTCATGAGTGAAAAGTTGAATCTTTTTACCTTTGACTTGATTTGTTCCTTCATGAGTAGTTTGAAGAGTATCCGAAATTTTTTTTGCCGAAATGCAATGAGATATCTTACCATACTCTTCTCTACTAAGAGCACAATAAAGAGTATTCATTGCTTTGCGATTTCTTCCATTTGCTTTCTTTTCGGCTGTGGTCCATTCACTTTTTGGTTTTCTGACTTGAATGCCATCTATGGTTATAGTGGGAACTCCATGCCCTTCTTCTACTACATCCCATAAATTGATTCCATTGCTATCCATGAAGATTTCCATCCTATTTTTCCAATAGGAATAGTCGTTGCCATCGAAGAATGGTGGTCTCATTGTTGACCCTCCTTCAAGAATATTTGAAGCTTGTGTTGCCATTGATCTTTGCTCCAAGATGGTTAAATCTTTTCAAGAGAGGTGGAAACAAGCTCTGATACCAATTGTTAGTCCCTTTGGCAACCAAGAGGGGGGGTGAATTGGTTGACTTTAAAAATAATAACCAATTAAAAATATGATGAAGGAAGAGAAGAAGAAAATCAACACAAAGATTTATAGTGGTTCGGCCAAAACGAGCCTACGTCCATTCCTCAAGATTACACTTGAGTATTTCACTACCTTTGATCCTTTTACAGGTTCAACATCAAACTTAAGTGTTTTGGTTCACACTTTAACCTTATACAATGTGTTTTTCTTAGACTAGGTTCACACACAACCTTTTACAATAAATACAAGTATAAACTGATTTTTGTACAATAAATATGAATGATCTAGCAATAAATGATTATGAACTTGTTTAAAGGTTGTTCTTCTTTCATTTAATACAAATCAACTCATATTTATAGTCTTGGGTGAAGAAAGATCCGTTTAGACTCATTTTCTCGCAATAAATGCACTTGAAAATTCGCTCCAATGGCTATTTTACAGGTGAGTCGTGCCTGCGACTAGGACCGTCGTGCCCGCGACTGACTTCTCTTCTTTTTGGCTCGAAGAACATTATATTTGAATTTTTTCAAGTCGCACCTGTGACTGGAACTGTCGCGCCGGCGACTTATTGGGAGATCCAACTTTCAAACTCTGTTGAACTTCTTCACACCCGCGACTGAGCTTGAATAATCCTGCGATTTTATCTGGTTGCACCCGCGACTGAATAATGTCACGCCCACGACTGAATCACACTATTCAATTTTAAGCTACTGGATGTTTTGAATTATTCGGACTTTAATTTCGTGCCCGCAGATCATTCTGTCACACCGGCGACTTCACTTAGTCGCACCAGCGACTACCTTGTGTCCCGCCCGCTACTGGATGGACGCTGTTCACTTTGAAGCTACTGGATGCCTTTGGATTTTTCAAAATCGCGCCCGCGACCTAAAGCTTTTCAAGACTATGACTGGTTTTGTCGCACCTGTGACCAAGCTTGTATCTAGAGTCGTGCCCGCGACTAAACAGCATCCTGCAATACTTCAGAGAAATTCTTGAAAATTCTTGCACATAATCAAAAAAACTTATTAGTCCAATAATTTGGTGTTTGTAACCATCAAAATAAGTATAAAGAAGACCTTAAGGTCTAACAAGCCTCTATGATCCTCAAATTAATTGGATAATCTTAGACTACCTATAAAAGTAGCAACCTGAACTAGTTCTGATCAAGGTGAAATATCTCCTCATACAAAAAGATTTTACAAAACTGACTTTAAAAAATATAGATGAAACATAACTCTACAACTATTATGTTTACACTTTTTCAAATTCTTTCTTTAAGGCTATGAAAATGGAGCTTTAATATTCAGCTCACTTCCAAATCTCAAAATCCTTAAAACCCTTTATAACAACCAATACATTTATCTTCCTTCCCAAACCAACACAAACCAAAACTAAAGTCCAAATCAAATCTTAAAAGTTAAAAAAAAAAATATCTAAGTATTTTAAATAGATTATAGTAACGGAAATCAAAGTAGATCATAATCAAAAGTAATTATGGATATCACAAATAATTCGAACTTATATAGAAAATGAAAATTATTACATACAAAACTCATAACATATGTAAAGCAAATAGAGGGTATTATATTCTTCTCTTCTAATAGAAAATTTGTCCTCAAATTATTGAAACAACTTGCCTTAAGTATGGAACAGTTGAGGGTGCTTAGTTTGCATATTAAGTTCACTTTCCCAAGTATATTCTTCCATCGATTGGTTTCTCCAGAGAAATTTCACTATTGATATATCCTTATTTTGAAGTCTCTTAACCATTCTATCAACAATGGATATAGGAACCTCTTCATAGGTCAAATCTGAATTAATATCAAGTGGTTGAGCTTTTGACACATGTGAAGGATCCGAAATATACCTACGAAGTATGGATATGTGAAACACCAGCTGTACACCATCCAAACTCGGTGGAAGTGCCAAACGATATGAAACATCTCCAACCTTATCCAAAATCTCAAAAGGTCCAATGTACCTAAGAGATAACCTACCCTTCTTCCCAAATATCATAACTCCTTTTATTGGCGATATCTTTAAGAAGACCTTATTGCCAATGGCAAAGTGAATATCCTTTTCTTTTAAGGTCAACATAACTCTTTTGATGACTAAAAGTAGTTTTCAATCGTTCTTGAATTAAAGGTACTTTCTTAGATATGTATCGGATCAAGTTAGGTCCGTTGATGAACTTTTCCCCAATTCCATCCCAACAAATGGGAGATCCACACTTCTTCCCATACAAAGCCTCATATGGTGTCATATGGATCATAGAGTGATAATTATTATTATAGGTGAATTCAATCAACGGTAGGTGCTTGTACCAATATCCTACAAAGTCTAGACTGCACATCCTCAACATGTCTTCTAGAGTTTGGGTGGTCCTCTTTGACTGCCCATCGGTCTGAGGATGATAAGCCATGCTAAAATCTAGTTGAGTACCCAAGGATTCATGCAACTTCTGCCAGAATCTGAAAGTAAATGGAGTACCTCTATCAGAAATGATAAATACTGAAATACCATATGATCTCACAATCTCATCAATGTACAATTGGGCATACTAAGAAGTTGAATAGGTAGTCTTCACTGGCAGAAAGTGAGCTGACTTAGTCAACCTATTCACAATCACCCAAATAGAGTCATGTCCACTTGAAGTCCTTGGCAACCCTACCACAAAATCCATAGTTATCCTCTCCCATTTCCACTCCGGAAATGGTAACTAATGAAGCAACCCAGATTATTTATGATGATCAAATTTAACTTGTTGACAAGTCAAGCACTTAGCCATAAACTCTGTTATATCTCTTTTCATTCCATACCACTAATATGAACCTTTAACATCATGATACATCTTGGTGACACCTGGATGTATACTGTAATTAGCATAATGAGCCTCTCTCATCACTTATTCTTTCAGATCATCCAATATAGGAATATATAGTTGGGTACCATATCTTAATACACTATCTCTAAGGGTGAATTCTATAGATTTCTCTAATTCCACTTCACTTTTCAACTTTACCAAGTGAGGATCTCTATCTTAAAATTCTTTAATCTTATCAACCAATAATGGTTTAACTCAAAATTGGGCTAGAAGTATTCCAGAATTGGACATCTCAAACCTAACACCTATATCATATTGACTTTGCAATTCCTTTACCAATGGCCACTTATACACTTAAACATAGGCCAGACTCCCTAGAGATTTCCTACTTGAGGCATTTGCTATGACATTAGCCTTACCTAGATGATACAAAATCTCACAATTATAATTCTTAAGCAACTCCATCCATATTATTTGCCTAAGGTTCAGATCTTTATGCTGAAAGATATACTTTAGGCTCTCATGATCCTGTAGATCTTACACTTCTTACCATACATATAGTGTCTACAAATCTTTAAAGCAAACATTACTACAACCATTTTCAAATCATTGGTCGAGTAATTCAACTAATGTTTCCTCAACTATCGAGAAAAGCTATTACCTTACCATGCTGCATCAAAATACAACTAAGTCTCACTCTCAAACATCCTAATAAACTACAAAACCACCCTCACTATCTTGGAGAAATCTTGAACAAATCTCCTATAATAGCCTGCTAGACCCAGAAAACTCCTAACTTATATTATATTGGTGGGTCTAGACTAATCCAAAATTGCATCAACCTTTTTCGGATCCATAAAAATACCTTTTTTACAATCACATGTCTCATAAAGCAAACTCTATCAAGCCAGAATTCACACTTAAAAAACTTACCATAAGGTTGATGTTCCCTCAAAGTATGTCGAACCATTCGCATATACTCTTCCTTACTCTTAGAATACACAAATATGTCATAAATGAACATAATCACAAATCTATCTAAGAATAGTTTGAAGACTCTATTCATTAAATCCGTAAAGGTAATTGGTGCATTCATTAACCTGAATGGTAAAACCAGAAACTCATAATGACCATACTTGGTCCTGAAAGAAATATTACGTACATCTTCCTTCATTGTCATCAATTGATGGTAGCCTGATCTTAAGTCAATCTTAGAGAAGTGACTTGTTTCCTATAACTGATCAAATAAGTCATTAATCCGATGAGGTGGATACTTATTCCGAATAGTGATCTTATTAAGTTATTGGTAGTCGATACATAACCTCATATAGTCATCCTTTTTCTTAACAAATAATACCAGAGCACCCCAAGGAGAACTACTAGGCTTGGTGAACCCTTTATCCAATAAATCTTGCAGCTATAGCTTTAATTCTTCAATTCAATATGGGTCATACGATACAGAGGTATCAAGATCGAATTAGTACCTAGAAGTACTTCAATATTGCATTCTATCTCCCTAGCAGGTGGCAAACAAGGTAATTCTTCCTGAAACACATCCACAAATTCATTCACAATAGGAATATGGTCTATGTCCTTCACTTATTTTTCTGTGTCATGGACATACGCCAAATATCCTTTGCATCCTTTCTTTAACAACCTCCTAACTCCGATGGCAGATATCAGATTATAAGGAGTCTCACTCGTTTCCTCTTAGAATTCAAACTCTTCACCCGAAGGTAGTTTAAACATAATCTTCTTTATGTTGCAATCAATAACAACAAAATATTTAGACAACCAATCCATGCCTAAGATCACATCAAACTCCAAAATAGGCAATTCAACCAAATTCTTGCCACTAAGGCTCACTAAGCAGGAAGGATAAACCTTATTCACCTCTATCTCCTCCTTTAAAGGTGTTGTCACGACCCATTTCCAGATCGTGATGGTCCTAGGATGCAGGAGATGCCAATGGCAACTGGCACTCGTAGAATCCAATATCACATGCATAATATATAACCATCAATTAATTATTCATTTTACTGAATTACCATACATTCTGTCATTCTGTAATTCTTACTGTAATTTAATGCAATTGGCTGTAATAGTCATTATATCATACCATATAATCATCATATATCTCATAATATGATCACATACATATATAAAAGTTTATATCCTAACTATCTCATACATACCCCATGGAGCAGCTAGATTATGAACATCAAAATACAGAATTCAGAATATTTACATCAAATGACAGCAAGCAGAAATCCTCGGATGACAAACGACGAGATTCTGCAATCTACTCCTCTCCTAAAATGGTTAAACAAGGAAAAGGTGAGTATATAAGATACTCAGCGAATCTATATGCATCATTAAATAATTAATAAGTAATAAATGGAAAAATTGTGCCAATGGGTCAAGATAACAATATACAGAATCAATAACAGGTAACAAAAAAGTCAATGAATATGTCATAGGCTCGATATCATATGGAAAGACAGATAAAGGGATGGACTATATGAAATAATACAATCTCCAGTAGAATCAGTATGGACTATATACGAACATACAATCTCCAGTAATATCCATATCAGTAAGCATAAGACTGATCAGGTCTTATGGCCAGGACCATAACCCCTCATAGTTAGGGCACCAATAATACAATGTGCACATCGCCTACAGTATTTTCCCATTATCCTGTCGGAGCGGTAGCTCTATCAAGCCATATTAAGATCAATATAGGGAAACAATATATCAATGGACACCATTATGCAAAAATGGTATCCTCCATATTAATAAGCTCAATATCAATCAATCAATTATCAATAGGATCAATGGCATTGCTATAGATGATATATAATCAATGACAAGTGGTTTGGTAATCAACAAAGACATGAAGCAAAAGTTGGCTCGGCAAAGAAAAATGGTAGGTCAATTGGTATGCCAATGTCACTGGCGACGATGACATTCAAATGGTAGGCCTATGGAATACAAAGCAATAGGCCAAAAGCCAAAACAACTAGGCATTTAATCAAACACTTGGTGGGCACAAATTGGCAAGCCAATAGGTTAGGTTTTGGTGCAAGTTTGGTTTGCCCATTTCAATCAACAATAAACCACATTGGCAACAACATAATAGATATCAAAGAAGCAAGATTAAACAACATAAAATAGATCAAAATGACTATGGAATTCAAAACAAAAAATCAAGCAAAACCAAGGCAAATGAATAGTATCACCCATTCGGCCAAAAACCAACTTCCACATATGGTTTCAAATTTCAATTATAAGGTAATATACATGTTAATTGATGCATATAAGACTCACCTAATGCTTCCAATTGCTTTGGAAACTTGATTTCCACCACAATTCTTCAAATGAGGCAATAGGCACAACTTGACAAATCTTTGAATTCTACACCAAAATAACCATCAATTAGTTACCTATTAACCTCCAATTGACATATTCCAATATCAATTAATTTAAACTAACTCTAATCAACATAGCTAAAGCATACAACTTCAATTAGGTTAGGTAATTTGGGCATTTCTATCAAAATACATCAATTGATGCAATCTAACCTAAAACCCATTCAATTCAACCTCAAATTCATCTAAATGAACCATAAATTCAAAAAAAACACATCCTTACCTAAAGGTGATGTTCTTGCTGAAATCTCCCTTCCAATTATCCTTGATTTTCTTTATGATTCCAAGCAATTTAAAGATGTAGAATGGTATAACTAGGTTGATTTGTTAGTTTTCTATCAATTTCTCTTAAGAAAATTAAAGAAAAATTGATGAAGAATTGAGAATGAAGGTTCGGCCACTTGAAGAAGAAGAAGAAGATGAACAAAATGGCTAAGTGTTGGCTTTTATACTAAAATCATATGGCAAATTACATTTTAGTCCTTAAACTTTTAAGTAATTAGGTTTTGACCCCAACTTCTTCTGTAATTTATTTTGTCAATTCTACCAGGATTTGTATTTCAATGTGGGGAGTCAATAAGCTTACTTTAATTTATACTTATTTATAAAAATATTTTCAGAGTCATTCTGTAACTCCGACGGACCAATTTCCACTATTCACCTTAAAGTTCCTTTTATTAACGATTTTGCCATTGTTTACTTTTTTAGTGTTCATAAATATTTTTCACTTCTTTCTTTTTACCAAAATTACACATGCAATAAGGTGAACTTTTACCCTCTGATCAAATTCAGAAATTCTTTTGTTGACCGAACAGCTAATTTCTCGGCAGTGTTCCCAACACCGCCGATTTCTGAAAAAGTAGTTAGTTCGCTTTCTAACTATATCTCTAAAATTATTTCCCATCATTTTAAGACTTTTAAATCACATATTGAGAACTAAATCATGCATATGAGTTATAACTTTCTAGGGTATTACAAGTGTCGATACAACCAATGCACAATTTAGAAGTTTACATGCCACAGACAATTTCTTTGTAAAACAATAAGAAACAAATGAATGCGTAGCACCAAAATCAAATAAAACTCATGCATTTGGAGCTTGAATAGGAATAATACATGTCACAACTATGTTTGAGGCCTAAGCCTCCTGCTGAATCAAGGCAAAGACTCTTCCTCTCCTTCTACCCACTAGTGTCTGCCTTGCAGTTTGACTCACTATCTGACCGGAACCTCTACCTATATCATGACATTTAGTTGTACCCCCTCTGCCAAACTGAGTACTACCTACTCCCCTATCCATTTGAACTATGGACTGGGAAACCTGAGGTCTATATGATTGTGATGCCTGAGGCAATCCTTCACAAAATGGCTCGGCTGACCACACTTGAAGCAAACACCCAATTATTTATAACACTGCCCAGAATGCTTCTTCCCATAAGTAGGACAAAGAGGAACTTAACTTCTAGGAGATGCCTAGCTACCTGAACCATAACTCATATGTGTAGTATGCCTAGAAGTACTCTGTCTTTGTTGAGATCTACCTGACTAATGCCCAAAATTACTTTGTGGAACTTGAAGATAAACACCCATACCCTTCACCCCATTCTCATCTTTACCTAATTTAGATGAACTCCCTACTCTTGCCTTCTTCTTCTACTCCCTAGCAGACCTAGCTTTCATATCTCAGTTCTCAATAACCCTTGCCTTTTCCACCAATGTAGAAAAGGATTCAAACTCATATATATATTGGATCTTGAATAATGTTGTTAATAGCCCCTTTTTAAATCTATGAATTTGTGTTGTCTCATTTAGTATTAAAACAAGGGCAAACTTACTCAATTGGTTAAACCTTTTAGCATACTCGGATACAAACATGTCAAGGGTTTGCATGATTCTCTCAAACTCTATAGTTCTAGCCTCTCTAATCGATTCTTGAAGGAACTCCTTAAGCACAAGCACCTTGAAATAAGCCTAAGTGATCTCCTCATTACCTCAGAGCAACCAGAAATGCTCCTCCTGAACCATTCACGAGCATCACCCTTCATAAGATAACCCGCAAACTCTATTGATCTCTTATCTGAAACCCTCAGAATTCAGGCCTTATCCTTAATATCCTCCAAAAACTCAATAGGGTCTACCTCACCCCTATAGTCCAAAGGCTTCAGCTTCAAGAATTTCTCAAAAGGTACCTCCTCAACCTGCTGACCCAAAGGTGGCTGAGGAGGAACAAACACAAGAGCTACCAGAGCTACAGGTGGTGGAGGAGCTGGAGCCATATGTACTAGAGGAGCATGTTGCCTCTGCTGAGCAATTTACTCAGCTATCATCTTATAATTCCGCTCTAACTGCTCAAACTCTTTGAGCCATATCCAATAGAGGTGGTGGAGGAGACTCACTATCCCTTATTTAGCCAACAAAACTGACCTTAAAAGGAATCACTATCCTAGGACAATTTCTTCCTCTACCTTTACCTCAACCATGTCAAGGAGGCATATCAGAACTGATAACATAAATAAAAAATTCAGATTTAGGTAGACAATAATGCAGACTCACAATAGAGAATAATAGAATAATGACAAGACATAATTTCTATGCTCCATAATTTCCCTAATCGTCACAGATCAACTATAACTTCAAACCTAAACTCTAATACCACTTTGTCACAAATGGAACAAATGATGTGATGGTCCTAGAGCATGGGTAGGCTTAAGGCCACCAAAAATCCATAGAATACCAAAACATTACCTATGGCAATAACACAACAACATCTATATCTATTCTCAAATTTATATTCATAATCATCATTTATATTCATATCAACCCGTGATATAATAGTCTAAAATATATTCAACTTGTTCATAATGAATCAAAGGCAAATGATATCCTCTATCCAATATGAACAAGTGATAACCCAAAAGTAATTTATCAAAATAATATTACAGACCATTCAAAATATTATAGAGCTCTAAAAGTAATATAATCCCATTATAATATTTAACATTCAAAACATCAAAGTACATACTTGGACTAGCTTCATGGAGGAAGGAAATCAAGAAGCTTTATCCTCTATCTTAGGACCAATAACTCTAGCATTTGAAAAACATAACAGAATGAGGGTAAGTCTTCAACTCAATCATTATACATATGTCATACTTGTGGTTCATAATCAAAGTTGACATTCGAAAGCAATATTTATATCTAGATATAACAAAAATAAATAGAGGGCTCATATTGCAAAAATCTATATATAATATCAAAAGTCATATACATATCACAGTCATAAATCAAAGGATGTCTGCAAGGAATGGCACAACACAGATATATACATATGATATAAGGTAAAGTAATGTAATTGTCAGAAAAAAGAACATAATAGGAGTCTAACGACATCTATATAGAATATGAGTACTATGATCTCCATACAAAGTATATGTACTTGCGCTAACATACGCCTAGAGAAACTTTATCCCCTCTAGGAAGGACCCTGATACTTTATACTCTATCAGTTGAGTCACTGGTGTACACAGTCATATTATTTATCCCTTATAGGTAAGGCGTTCTGACACTAATACATGGTTCAAAATATAAATATTAGCATTGATAACAAATATTAAACAAAGATATTGTTAATCAAATGGATTAAGTAGCAATGAAAATTTCAGAACAATAGGGTTATAATATAACAGTGAGTTGGTTCCAAAGAAATAAGTAGCATACCCAACACAATAATTGTAACAATGGGCAACAAAAGATATTTTAGGTTAAGCAACGTTTATTTCAAAGAGATTTAACGATTTAAATGAATACACATATATGCTCATAATAGAATTTGGATTCAATGTAACATACAAAAATATGGCATATACAATTATATACATAATGTATATGCATAACTCACATCCAATAGAGTAAGCAATCCAATTCAAAGCTTAAAGACTCTTGTTCAAGCTTTAATTAATTCCAAAGTTCATTCAACATACAAGTCTAAACACAATTTCAATAAAATAAAATTTAGGGTTTTCCTTATCCAACATCATTTATACCAAAATCTTGCAAATTATACTCTTTAACTCTACTTAAATGTTTCTTAAACTTAATTGACCATTCTTAAAGAATTTTATGGAATATTAGAGAAATTGATACTATTCACATAATTACTCATCATTTTCCCTAATTCTCCCAATCAACTATTATCTTTAATTATAAATACATATGCATACTCCCCATAACTCAAACATAATTATTCTGACAACCCATAACATCAAATCATAACAAAAATGGAGTTATAGAGAAAATATCTCTTTCTCCTCAAGAGATGATTTTAGAGAAATTTTGATCTTTTGGAAGATTTAATGGACTTCTTATAGTATTTCCTTCCCAAAATGAAGCATTAGTTATGCTATTAATTTCTTAGAAGAATGAGTCGATAATTTTAAGTTTTAAGATGAAGAAATGGAGAAGAAAGACAGCAAAAATCGGGCAGAAAATGAAGTAGGAGCTATTTATAAGGGGTTGTTATTGTTTACATTATTAGTTACCTAGAGAAGATTTACTTAGCAGCACAGCTTAAACTGACTATATTTTGAAATACAAATATCCAATCATTTCATTTCTTTTTTTTTTTAATTAAACTAGACATATAAGCTACAATATATAAAAAAATTCAGCTCAAAATATTCACCATAGAATTTATGGTGAATTTTCAAATTTAAATCTGTCTCACTATAAGTGTCATACGGGTAGATTTTATTTCCATGACTATATCTCCACACGTGTATATCCAATTGAAAAACTGACATATATATATCTAGATAACACATAAATGAACATTTTTTATGTTTTATATTTTGTCCAATTTAGCCACAAAGGTACTCAAATTAATTGGATAATATTAAACTATCTACAAAAGCAGCAATCTAAACTAGTCTTGATCGAGATTAAATATCTACTCACACACATAAGATTTTATAAAACTGACTTAAAGACATAAATATAAGATATAGTTCTACAACTTTTATGTTTTACACTTTTGCAAATTCTTTCTTTAAGGCTATGAAAATAGAGTTTTAACATTCAGTTCACTTCCAAATCTCAAAATTCTTAAAACCCTTTATAACAACCAATATATTTCTCTTCCTTTCCAAATCAAAACTAAAGTCCAAATCAAATCTGAAAGGTTAAAAAAAATCTAAGCACTTTAAACACACTATGGTTACAAAAATATGAGTAAAATATAATCAAAAGTAATTATGGATATCACAAACAATTTGAACTTATACAAAAAATATAAATTATTACATACATAACTCATAACATATGCAAAGTAGAAAAAGGATATTACAGGGTGCTAATAAGTATAAAACCGAAGTTCCTATGAAGAAAATATATTATTTTTCTCTTGCACAAAGTTATAGAGATTGTATGCTTCTGAAGCCACGACAAAGCATATAAGATGGCATGCTTCATGAGAAGATTGACATAAAAGGTTTTTCACAACCCTTTTCCAGATCGCGACGGTCCTAGGGCACGGGAGATGCCAATGGCAACTGTCACCTGTAGAACCCAGTATCACATGCACAATCTATAAATCACATTATAATTTCTATTTTAGTTAGTTACCAACCATTCTGTTATTCTGTCATTCATTCTGTAAATTACTGCAAATGGCTGTATCAATCCACATATCATATAATACCAACATCATATATCTCATAATATCATCATAACATATATACATGTTCATTTCCTAGCTAACCCAAACATATCCCATGGAGAAGCTAGATTATGAACATAAAAAATATAATACAAAATAGAATATACACATATCAATGGAGCGACAGCTCTGTCAAACTACATTTGGGTCAATATAAATGAATAACATGTCAATAGACACCATTATGCAATAATAGTATCATCACTGTTGATATAATCAATATCTTTCAAATCAAATGGTATTTGAATTAAAGGCATTGCAAGATACAATATACAAGTAAGGATAAAAGTTATGGTAAACAACAAAGGTATGAAACAAAAGTTAGTTCGGCAATGAAAATCGGTGGGCCAATTGGCATGCCAACGTCGCTGGCGACAATGGCATTCAAATAATAGGCCTATGGAATACAAAGTAATAGGCCAAAGGCAAAGGAACTAGGCATTTCATCAAACACATGGTGGCATACAATGGCAAGCCAATAGGTTAGGTTAGGGTGCAAAATTGACTTGCCCAATTCAATCAATACCAAGCTACATTATCAATAATGGTATAGGCATCAAAGAAATACAATTAAACAACATCAAATGAGGTCAAATTGGCTATGGAAATCATGAAGAAAACAAGCAAAAATAACGCATAGTGAATAGTACCATGCATTCGGCCAAAACTCACTTTCAAGACAAGGATTCCAATTTCGATTCTAACATATTTGGCATGTAATTAGATGCATATTAGACTCACCTAATGCTTCAAATAGATTTGGAAACTTGCTTTCCAACCAAATTCTACAATTGAGCTATATAGAACACTTTGATCCAAACTTCAATTCTACATCAAATAAACTATCAATTAATCATCTATTTACATCCAATTAACCTATTCTAACATCAATTAACACAATCAAACACTAAATCATCAAACCCTTTCTTACAACTTCAAATTAGCTAAGTAATTTAGGCATTCCTATCAATTAGCATCAATTGATGCAATAACACTACAAACCCATCAAATTCAATCTAATTAACATCTAAATAAACCATTAAAATCAATAAAACACATTCTTACCTCAAGTTGGATGATCCACCCGAAATCTTCCCTTCAATATACCTTGAATTCCTTTGCTCCTTTTCTACAAATTGATGGTAGGAATAGGTGAAACTAGGTTAATATTCAAGATTTTTATGAATTTGCTTAAGTAATTTGATGAAGAAATGAAGAAATTTGAAGAAAAAGAAGAGAAGAGTGGTTCGGCCTTAATAGAGAAGAAGAAGAAGAATGAACAAATTTTCCTAAGTGTTAGAATAAATAGAAAATCCATATGGCAAATTACAACTTAATCCCCAAACTTTCATCCATCACACTTTGGTCCAAAATCTTCTGTAATTTATTTTGTCAATTCTGTCAGGATTTAGAATTTAAAGTGGGGAGTTAATAGGCTTATTTTAATTTAAACTTATTTATAAAAATAGTTCTGAAGTCATTTTGTAACTCCGACAGACCAATTTCCACTATTCACCTTAAACTTTCATTTATTTACCATTAGTTACTTTTTCAGTGTTCCTAAATAATTTTCATTTCTTTCTTTTTACCAAAATTAGACATAAATTATAGTGATCTTTTACCCCCTGGTCAACTTCAGAAATTCTTTTGTTAACTGGATTGCTAATTTCTCTGCAGTGTTCCTGACACCGCCGCTTTCCGAGAAAGTATCAAGCTCGCTTTCTAACTGCGTTTCTAAAATTATTTCCCATCATTTCAAGACTAATGAACCACATACTGAGAATTAATTCATGCAAGTGAGTTAGGAATTTATAGGGTATTACATCCTACCCCCTACAAATAAATTCGTCCCCGAATTTTAATAAAACATACCTCACTGCTGGAACAGGAATGGATATCTGCTCCTCATCTCCTGCTCACTCTCCCAAGTGCACTCCTCCATGAACTGATTCCTCCAAAGCACTTTAACCATCGGGATCTCCTTATTCCGTAGTTGTCTGACATGTTGATCAATGATCTCTTCTGGAATCCCCTCATAAGGTAAGTCATCACTAAGATCCATATTCTAAATCTCCAATATGTGTGATGGATCAAACACATTCTTTCACAGCATGGAGATGTGAAAAACCGGATGTATGTAGCTCATGCTGGATGGAAGAGCCAATCTATAGGCCACATTACCAATCTTCTCGAGTATCTCAAATGAGCCTATAAATCTTGGTGATAATTTACTCCTCTTCCCAAATCTCATAATACCCCTCATCGGTGAGACCTTAAGGAAGACATGATCACCAAACTGCAAAATGTACATCCTTCCTCTTCGGATTAGCATAACTCTTCTGCCTACTGAAGGCACTCCTTATCCACTCTCTGATCATAGGCACATTTTCCATAGTTTTCTTGATCAACTCTAGCCCCTCAAGCTGCTTCTCTCCTGGCTCCACCCAACACACTGGAGATCTACACTTCCTACCATATAGTGCTTCAAATGGAGCCATACCAATAGAAGAGTGATAGCTGTTGTTATAGGAGAACTCTATCAATGGTAGATAATAATCCCAGTTACCTTTGAAATTCAAAACACATAAACATATCCTCCCAAGTCTGGATTGTCCTCTCCGACTGCTCATCAGTCTGTGGATGGAAAGCAGTACTAAACCGTAATTGAGTACCCATAGCCTCCTGAAACTTCTACCAGAACCGTGAAGTAAACTGTGTACCCCTATCTGATATGATCATCAAAGGAACTCCATGAAGCCGCACAATCTTATCCACATATAACTGTGCATACTGAGCTGTCGTGTAGCTGGTCTTAACCTTCAGAAAATGAGCAGATTTCGTCAACAGATCAACAATCTCCCAAATAAAATCATATCCTCTCGAAGTCCTCGATAGACCAACTATAAAATCCATAGTCACCTATTCCCATTTACACTCTAGCAACTCTATCTCTTGAAGTAGCCCTGATGGCTTCTGATGCTCGAACTTAACCTGCTGACAGGCTAAGCATTTAGACACAAACTGAGCTATATCTCTCTTCATCCCAAGCCACCAGTACACATCTCTCAGATCATGGTATATCTTGATAATCCCTGGATGTACACTATATGTTGAATAATGAGCCTCTCTCATAATCCGATCCCGTAGCCCATCAAAATCTGGTACATATATACGCTTCCCACATCTCAATACCCCATCATTTACTATGAATTTTGTCATCCTCCCATTCTATACCTCTCCCCTGAGCTTCAGTAGATAAGGATCCTTGTCTTGAGTCACTTTAATATCATCAAGTAATAGTGACTTCACCCGAAATTGGGCTATCAGAGCCTGGTTCCAATCCTGGGATCCCAACTCTAACTCTACTCCCAAATATGCTAACTCTCTTATATCTCTGATCAATGGCCTCCTGCCAATCACAATATGAGCTAAACTGCCCATAGATTTCCTA
The DNA here is from genome assembly GCA_948193065.1 of Aleurites moluccanus. Classification (NCBI taxonomy): domain Eukaryota; kingdom Viridiplantae; phylum Streptophyta; class Magnoliopsida; order Malpighiales; family Euphorbiaceae; genus Aleurites; species Aleurites moluccanus. Next base: position 16,321 of record CANXYC010029021.1, read on the forward strand.
CTCAGAGCATCCGCTACTACATTGGCCTTTCCTGGGTGATAAAGGATCTCGCAGTCATAATCCTTAAGAAGCTCTACTCATCTGCGCTGCCTAAGATTCAGATCCTTTTGCTGAAATATATATTGTAGACTCTTATGATCAGTATATATCTCACATTTTGATCCATACAAGTAATGTCTCCAAATCTTCAATGAAAATATCACAGTTACCATCTCTAAATCATGTGTCAGATAATTTCCTTCATACTTCTTTAACTGACGAGAAGCATAAGCAATTACCCTACCAATTTGCATCAATACACATCCCAGACCAATCCGTGAAGCATCACAATACACAGTGAATTTCTCCCCCTCAACTGGTAATGCCAACACTGGAGCACTAGTGAGGCAATACTTTAAAGTCTGGAAGCTGCAATCACACTCATCAGTCTAGATATAACGCTCCTGTTTCCTTATCAATTTAGTCAATGGAGCTACAATCCGAGAGAAATCCTTCACAAATCTCCTGTAATATCCAACCATACCTAAAAAAAATGCGAACCTCTGAAACACTAGTAGGTTGGGGCCAATTAGCAAACACTTCTATCTTCTGAGGATCCACCTTAATCCCATCCTTGTGTATCACATGCCCAAGGAAACACACTTTGGTTAACCAAAACTGGCATTTAGATAGCTTAGCATACAACCGATGCTCCTGAAGTGTCTACAACACAATCCTCAGATGCTCTATATGCTCCTCCTCACTCCTAGAATAGATAAGTATGTCATCAATAACTACAATGACAAACTTATCCAAAAATGACCTGAACACCCTGTTCATCAAATCCATAAAAGCAGCCGGTGCATTAGTCAACCCGAATGGCAACACCAAAAACTCCTAATGTCCATGGCAGGTCCTGAAAGCAGTCTTAGGTATATCACCCTTCCTAATCTTCAATTGGTGATACCCAGACCTCAGATCTATCTTCAAAAAATGGTTGGCACCCTGCAACTGATCAAATAAGTCATCTAACCGAGGCAATGTATACTTGTTCTTCACTGTCACCTTATTTAGTTGCCTATAATCTATGCACATCCTCAAAGAGCCATCTTTCTTCCTTACAAATAGTACCGGTGCACCCCAAGGAGAACTACTCGGTCTGATGAACCCTCTATCCAATAGCTCCTGTAACTATATCTTCAATTCCTTCAGTTCAGCTGAAGCCATTCTATATGGTGGAATAGATATAAGGTCTGTGCCTGCATGTACCTCAATCTCAAACTCTATCTCCCTATCAGGGGGCAATCCTGGCAACTTATCAGGAAATACATTTGGAAACTTCTGGACTACCGGTATCTGATCCAACTACATAGAAGACTTTTGTACATCAATCACATGTTAACTCGAAACTCCCGAATATCACCCTAAAACTCAAACTCTGGCTGCCCCTCAGGCTAAAATCTAACCCTCTTCCGATAATAGTCTATAACTACCCAGTGCCTCATCAACTATTCCATACCCAAGATAAACTCTAACTCTAGCACAGGCAACTCAATCAAATCAGCACGTAAGGTGTTATCATCAATCTCAATCACACAGTTAGGGTAGTAATAATTAACATTAACACTAACACCTATAGGAGTAGCAATCATCAATGGCACATCTAACAACCTCCTTTCCTTATTCAATTTAGGTGCAAAGTGTGGTGACACAAAAGAGTGAGTAGCACTAGAATCGAATAAGGCATCTGCAATCTCATTCTGATTCAAGATAGTACTTGTAACCATGCTGTCAACTCTCTGGGCCTCCTGGGTGTTAACAGTAAACACTCTACCCTAACCCCTACCAACTAGAGCTTGACTACCACTGGGAGCCTATCCTCCTCTGCCTCTGCCTGTAGCCTTTCTACAAATATTCTGACTCGCCTATATCACTGGCTGAGAAACTGTAACTGATGGTTGCTGTTGTTCACCCCATAGAGGACATCTACTAATGAAGTGACCATGTTGTACACACTTCAAACATGCACCTGACTGTAACCAGTACTCCCCTTCGTGCCTCCATCCATAAAACCCATAAACTGGCACACTAGGCACCTGTGCTACTGGTATAGAGGAACACTGTGAATAAGCAAGTGTAGATCGTGGTCCCCTACTCTAAACTCTCCTCTTCTGGCTACAAGCTGATGATCTCTACTCAAATCGAGGCACTGGCTCTGTCTGTCTAGGCTGGGAGTTGCTCTCCCCTCTCCTAACCTGTGATCTTGGACCCATTTTCCTCTTCTGGTCCCTCTTAGCCATCTCATTCTTGTATTTCTCCTCCATCTGTGTAGCCTTGTCAATCACTGTAGTCAATGAGGTAAACTTTGTAGCCAAAAATGCATTATATAGTGCATCATGAAGACCCCTCAAAAGCCTACTAATCAAATCAACCTCTGTAGGTACAATATGAGTAGCATATCTACTCAACCTGACAAACTCCTCCACAGATCTGTCCCCCTGCTCCAACTGCTCAAATCTAACCAAGTTACGGGTCTTCACCCCCTCTGTAATGAACTTATCAATAAAACCCTGTCTAAACTCTGCCCATGTAGGTGGGTGCTCACCATAAAGCCTGGGCTCCATCCTCCTTGACAACCAGGTCCATGCCTTACCCTTAAGTAATAGTCCAACCAACTCCACAGCTCTCAACTCAGAACAAGGTAGTCTCCTCACTACCTTCTCCACCTCTTCTAAGAAATCTACAGGATCAGTACCTCTATCTCCTCTAAACTCAGGTAGGTTTAGCTTCAGAAAGCTAAACATCGATACATCTCCCTCCTCAATCACTCTCTGACCTCCCTGTATAGCTAGCTCCCTCTAAGCCCCAATTGGCTATACAGGAGCCGGTGCCACGGGAATTACCTCTGGCACTACAGGTGGAGGCGATACTGCTGGAGCGGGTGGTGGCGATACCTGTTGTCTCTCCCGCCTCATCTCAGCCATCTCTCTCCACAACTCCAATAAACCCCGCATCATCTCCACTCTCTAGGGGTCATCGCCCCTCTCAGAATCCTCTGAAGTTTGTCAGGATCGAGACGAACCCTCTGATACAGTAATCTCCCTTACCAGTAACTCATTGGAGGCTACCTCTGCCTCCTTGGAATCTCTATCCCTCTCGTCAGACATCTCTATAATCTATCAAAAAAAACAAAAATAGTCTCAGAAAATGACAAAAATGCAGAATAATAACATATAACAGACGATAACAGCAAAAGACGTCAAAGGAAATCCTATGCTCCATGATGTACTTAATTCTATCCCATTTTGTACTTAGTCAATATTCCTCTGTAATTTAGGTACTATTCATTTGTAACCTAAGCGCCATTATATGTAATCTAGAGCTCTGATACCACCTCTGTCATGACCCATTTTCGGATCGCGATGGTCCTAGGGCATGGGAGATGCCAATGGCGACCAGCACCCGTAGAACCTAGTATCACATGCACAATCTATAAATCACAATATAATATCCATTTTAGTTAGTTACCATCCATTTCTGTTATTTTGTCATTCATTCTGTAATTTACTATAAATGGTTGTATCAATCCATATATCATATAATACCATCATCATATATCTCATAATATCATCATAACATATATACATGTTCATTTCCTAGCTAACGCATACATACCCCATAGAGCAGCTAGATTATGAACATAAAAAAAGTAATACAAAATAGAATATATACATCAGATGATTGTAGCAGATATCCACGAATGATAAACGACGGGATTCTGCAGCCTACTTCTCTCCGGAAATGGTTAAACAATAAAAAGGTAAGTATGGATGATACTCAGTGCATCTATATGCATCAACAATGAAATGTAGGTTGAAACAATGATATACACATGATAAGGAATAATGGTACAGTATCAATCATTTAGGTTTACAAAATCAGTATTAGAAATCAATAGGAATATCAATGGTCATATCAAGTTATGGAATCATAAGGTAAGACAAATATAGGGCCCTGAAACACGTAGACTATGTGTAATCACACAGTCGATCACATATTAAGTAGGCATAAGACTGATCAGGTCCTATGGTCGGGACTAATAACCCTTCCCAGCTAGGGCATCAATATCAATGTTCACATTGCCGACAATATGTACCCACTATCCTATCGGAGCGGCAGCTCTGTCAAGCCATATTTGGGTCAATATAAATGAATAACATGTCAATAGACACTATTATGCAATAATGGTATCATCACTGTCGATATAATCAATATCTTTCAAATCAAATGGTATTTGAATCAAAAGCATTGCAAGATACAATATACAAGCAAGGATAAAGGTTATGGTAAACAACAAATGTATGGAACAAAAGTTAGTTTGCAAGGAAAATCAGCGGGCCAATTGGCATGCCAACGTCACTGGCAATAATGGCATTCAAATGGTAGGCCTATGGAATACAAAGCAATAGGCCAAAGGCAAATAAACTAGGCATTTCATTAAACACATGGGGGGCATAAAATGACAAGCCAATAGGTTAAGTTAGGGTGCAAAATTGACTTGCACAATTCAATCAATACCAATCTACATTATCAACAATGGTATAGGCATCAAAGAAACACAATTAAACAACATCAAATGAGGTCAAATTGGCTATGGAAATCATGAAGAAAATAAGCAAAAATAAGGCATGGTGAATAGTACCATGCATTCGGCCAAAACTCACTTTCAAGACAAGGATTCCAATTTCAATTCTAACATATTTGGCATGTAATTAGATGCATATTAGACTCACCTAATACTTCAAATAGCTTTGGAAACTTGATTTCCAACCAAATTCTCCAATTAAGCTATATAGAACACTTTGATCCAAACTTCAATTCTACATCAAATAAACCATCAATTAATCACCTATTCACATCCAATTAACCTATTCTAACATCAATTAATACAATCAAATACTAAATCATCAAACCCTTTTTTACAACTTCAAATTAGCTAAGTAATTTAGGCATTCCTATCAATTAGCATCAATTGATGCAATATAACTACAAACCCATCAAATTCAATCTAATTAACATCTAAATAAACCATTAAAACCAACAAAATACATTCTTACCTCAAGTTGGATGATCCACCCAAAATCTTCCCTTCAATATGCCTTGAATTCCTTTGCTCCTTTCTACAAATTGATGGTAGGAATAGGTGAAAGTAGGTTAATATTCAAGATTTCTATGAATTTGCTTAAGTAATTTGATGAAGAAATGAAGAAATTTGAAGAAAACGAAGAGAATAGTGCTTCGGCCTTGAGAGAGAAGAAGAAGAAGAATGAACGAATTTTCCTAAGTGTTAGAATAAATATAAAATCCATATGGAAAATTACAACTTAATCTCTGAACTTCCATCCATCACACTTTGGTCCAAAATCTTCTGTAATTTATTTTGTCAATTCTGTCAGGATTTAGAATTTAAAGTGCGGAGTTAATGGGCTTATTTAAATTTATACTTATTTATAAAAATGGTTCTAAAGTCATTCTGTAACCCCCAACTGACTAATTTCTACTATTCATCTTAAACTTCCATTTATTTACCATTTTGCCATTGGTTACTTTTTCAGTGTTCCTAAATGATTTTTACTTCTTCTTTTTTACCAAAATTACACATAAATTATAATGATCTTTTGCCCCCAGGTCAACTTCAGAAATTCTTTTGTTGACCGGTGTCACACCCCAACTCCAGTGGTGTGATGGTCCTAAGGCAAGGGTAGGCTTAAGGCCACCATAAACCCGTAGATCCTGGATCTCATATACAATACATATCCACAACATATATGGTTATCATTATAATTGTTAATTTCTATGATTCATGAAATCACCATTCATACATTTACATTCATCATTATAGAATTTCCTCTTGTTCCTTACCGATCAAAAGACACTTCCCACATCACTAAGGAACAAGGGCAGCTCAATCATAACAATTTAGACATCAAAATAGTATCATCCTCAACATCTAACTACAGAGCTCTAGAGTATACTCCTTTTACATATAATACCAACTGATGAACATAAAAATATATATACCTCAAAAGAATTACATAGAGTCTTCTTGGAGGAATGAATCAAGAAGCTCTGTCTTCAATATTAGCTCCCTCTCGAGCTACACTACTACCTGAAATCCACAAAAGAAGAGTGAACTTTCAACTCAGTAAGATATAAACATGCATGGTATAGATCAAGTCAAAAGTACATTAAGGGAATGTCATAATGTAGGTACATAATATAATATTTCGAAAAATGAGGTTCATATGGATAAATATTAGGAAGGATTGAACATTCAATCTCAAAGAGCAATATGCATATGCAATGTTTATACTTACCTCTAAACAAATTTATCCTTGTATTTCCCACAATAGCTTGTTCATTCAACAATCTCCTCAAATTTCTTGAGTTCTCTTCTCCTATGGAAGTTTCCCTAAATATTCAAAATTAGGGTTTTCTTTAATCAATAATACATAATATGATTCCTTATAATTTAACCATATTATAGTCTTTATTATAGTTTCCTAACATCAATTTAATTTATTCCTTAAAGAAAAATCTGAAACTCAAAACGTACTTACTATTCACATCACTATTCATTAAATTTCATAAATTTTGATATCTTCCATATTAATCAAAATTAATAGTCTTAATCACTTATAATAAACTTTATATACTTATAAATAACTATTTTAATTACCAGAAATTCTTAATCTAAAGAGAAAATGAAGTTTGGAGAAAATTACCTTATTTTTTCCAAAATTGAGTTCTTGAAGAATCTGACTTGAAAATGAGAAACACAGCCTTAGAATGCTCTAATTTAATGATCTAATGCATTAATTCTGAATATTAATGTATTAGGAATCAAATGGGACTGATTTGAGAAAGATAGAAGAAGAAATGAAGAAGAACGAAGAAAAAGAAAAGAGAAATCATCGTGAAACATATCTACTGCCTCTCTGGTTAAATAGGCCACTGCCTTTCTAATCCTGCTTTGCCAAACTCACCTCGCAGATCCTTTTCGGCAATGCCATTTTTCCAAAGTCACTTCGCCAATCCCACTTCACCAATTCTCTACTTCACAAATGCCACTTCGCGAATATCCCTTCGCGAATTGCCACCTCGACAATCCCACTTCGCCAATTCTCTGCTTCGCGAATTGCCACCTCGGCAATCCCACTTTGCCAATTCTCTACTTTGCCAATTCTCTGCTTTGTGAATTGCCACCTCTGCAATCCCACTTCACCAATTCTCTACTTCGCCAATTCTCTGCTTCGTGAATTGCCACCTCGGCAATCCTACTTCGCCAATTGCCAGTTCGCATTGCTGGCTCGCAAATGTCACCTTGCATTTGCCGGCTCACAATGCCACTTCACATAAGCTAGTCCACAATGCCACTTCGCATATGCCAGCCCGCATTGCCACTTCACATATGCCAGCTCACAATGCCACTTCGCACATATAGCAGATTCTACCGAGCTGGAACCCCTTTTTCGTCAACTTATACTAAACCAACTCGCAAATGAGCTACAGACATCCAAACTCCCTAATTCTTTATATCACTTAAAACAGACACTTAGGGTTCCAACATATTCAAAATTTAAATCAAAAGAAGATCTACACAAACTATGGTGAATTTCTAAATTTCACCCTGACTTTACTGCCCAAAATCATCCGAACAAGTCTGATTAATTTCAATCTCAACTGAGCTATACTTATCTAATTCCCCTAAAATTTTACAGTCAACAATATAACACATAAAGTAACATTTTTTATGTTTAAACTTTTGGCTCATTCAGCTGCAAACATTCCCAGAAAAATAAACATTCTCAAATTTCCTACAGAAAATCGTGAACCAGACAGGTTCTGGTTGAGGAAGCATATCTCCCCCCACACACAAAATTTCATAAAAACCTTTTACAAACCTAAATATAAGATATAAATATACAACTTTTATCTTTTACACTTTTCCAAATTATTCCTTTAAAATTATGAAATCTGCCTTACAAAATCCTTCCTGAATACAAATTCAAAATTTCTCAAAACATTAATTTATCCACAATCAATTCAACAACATACAATAATATATATATATATATATATATATATATATATATATGATAGGTATTACAACCGGACTTCTAATTTCTCGACAGTGTTCCCAATATCGCCGCTTTTCGAGAAAGTATCAAGTTCGCTTTCTAACTGTGTCTCTAAAATTATTTTCCATTATTTCAAGACTAATGAACCACATACTGAGAATTAATTCATGTAAGTGAATTAGGAATTTATAGGGTATTACACGGTTACACTTGGAAGGAAGTAACCCAAACTACTAAGGACTTCTACTAGGCTATGTTTGTAATACCCCAGCAAACAAAACATTAGAAAGTGAGATAGAACAGTAGATAATATATGAGTACATTAAATTTTAGTAATTAATGAAGCATTAATTAAAGTATGAACATTCTCAATCTATTATTGACATATACAAAAAATGGTAGAGTGTAATACTCAGGAATTTTTGAGTCTCAACCGGGCCACTTTTGAGATATTATTCAGGAAAATACCAGTATTAATTACACTGCTGGGAAAATAACAGTCCGGATAATTTAAAAATTTCTGACCCAAACCTGGGGGGATTAAGTTAGTTAATTTTATGTGAAATTATGGTGAAAAGAAAGACTTGAAAAATATTTTGAAATACTGAAAATAAGAGTAATGGTAAAATTATAATTTATGTCAACTTTGGAGGTAATTATGGAAATCCACTATCTGGGATCCAAAAATGACCCAAAACTATTTTTAAATGATAGAACAACCTAAAATAAGGTATTTCACTTCCCATATTGATGGTTGAATCTAAACATAATAGACAAAATAAATTACAAAAAGTTTTGGGTCAAAATGCAAATAAGAAATTTTTTAGCCAAAGTGCAATTAAACAAAATTGTGGGACCCACCCATTCTAGAAAGGAGTTGAGGTGGCCATCCAAATGGCCATGCAATTGATAAAAATGATTTGTTGAACTTATTATTAGAAAAAGACAAAGAACATGTGCTTAAATGAAGAAAATTCACCAAAAAGTTATAGATTTCTCTACACCATTCTTATTTCTTTGACTTTAGTTTATAAAAGAAGAAGTGTTGGCTGCTATATGGAAGATTTGGCTAAACCATATAAAGAGAAATGCCCAAAAGTATTATCCTAACCATTTCAAAAGAAAACCAACCAAAAGTAGCTAGAAAATTGAAGAAGGAAGAAGATTAATAGAGAAAAACTAAATAGAATTTGGTATTCAAGCTATTTGGTAGAACAAAAGGAGGAGAAATTTAATGGTTCAATGTCACACCCCAACTCCAGTGGTGCGACAGTCCTAGGGCCAAGGATAGGTTTAAGGCCACCGTAAACCCGTAAAACACTCATATCCTGGATCTCATTTATAATACACATTCATATCAAATATAGATACCATTCAATATTCATTTCTATGAATCATGTAATCATAATTCATATCATTATATTTATCATTTCATAATTTCCTCTTGTTCCTTACTGATCAAAAGATGCATCCCACATCACTAAGGAACAAGGGCAACCCAAAATATAACAATTCATACATCACAATAATGTCATCCTCAATGACTAACTATGGAGCTCTAGAGTATACTCCCAATACATACAATACCATAATACAATTCAATGAATATATATATATATATATCAAAATAATTATAATGGAGGCTTCTTAGAGAAACAAATCAAGAATCTCGATCTTTTGTATTAGCTCCCTCACGAGCTACACTATCACCTGAAATCCACATAAGAGGAGTGAGCTTTCAACTCAATAAGATATGAACATGCAATGTAAAAGAAATATATATATATATATATATATATATAT